>CAJJDM010000079.1:208751-451313 GCA_905182975.1 Paramecium primaurelia | reverse complement strand
TAAAATAATTTAAACATTGGTTATAGGCTAAATAGAATGATGATAAAATGAATAATAAATTTGTTCTTTGATTGAATAATCATTTAAGTACTAATTTTAGAATACTTTCTCAAGATATAAGTTATAAATAGAATTTGATCTTCTATTAATTTAGAATATCTAAATAAATGGCTGTTGCGTGGTTATTGTATTTTTTTGTATTAATTGGATAGAAAAAAGGTAATTTATAGTTGAATCTTAATTAATTTTGATGCACTTAAAACTTTGAATTAATGAAAAATAAATAATCATAGTTAAAAATAACAATTTATATTGTTGCAATCAATTTTTTTTTCTTGATATTTTCAGATATTTATTTCACTGCTATGACTCTCATATGTTATTAAATAAGTCCCATCATCTAAAATGGTGCCAAATAATCCACAACAATCACACATATTTTCTGATGATAATATTGTTTGAAATTCACCATAATCTTTATGTTTAATTATATTCACATAATATTAAGTAGAATTAATTTTTCTTTAATATATGCTTAAGGGAAGAGTTCAGAGCAATTTTTATCTGATTTGATGCTGATATTTTATTTTATTTTGGTGAATTTGTAGCTTGATTTATGTCCTCATAAATATGCATACAATTAGGTTAGAATGTAAATAAACTATCTGTAATAACACAGAAACTAAACCCATACTTTTCAACTGATATTTTTTAGATTGTATTCCATTAATATTATTATTATTATTTTTTAGATGAGCAATATTAATTTATCAGTTCCACATGATAATTATTAATTGTATGAAAAATTCAATGATAACTATTTGATCTTACTTTTATTATCTGATAATGTCTAATTGCACTTCCATTATTAATTCTCTTTAATCCAAAATGTTATACACTTATCTGTACTACCAGACATGACACAATCTTCTTAGTTATTTGTAATTTACCAATTAATTCTATCAGTATGACCTTCTAATATTATAAAACTCCCATTTTTTCTTATTATCCATATTCCGAATTCTAATCAAATCATCACTACAAGAAATAAATTATTAACTCTTTAACATATAAAATAAAGAATTAACTTAATTCTAATGCTCTTTAAGTTATTTAGTCTCTTTCAAATTTCCTTAATTAAATTCTAAAACCTTAATATTTCCACTGCTTTGTCCAGCAATCAATTTTCATTATTCCTTATTAAATACAAATGCTCTGCATTTAGTGCTCTCTTTCAATTAGAAAATCAGATCATAGCTAAATGATTTTAAAGTTTATTGTATAATTATTTACTTACTACTATTAACTTTAAGACTGATATTTTATAATTATATGATTAAGCTTATTCTCTGGATTAAGATTCTACATAATTTGGAGCAAGTTTTTTATATTAATTCATGACGTTGTTCATGTTGTTCATTTCCTTTTTGAGCTATTTTGTAAATTGATTCTATTAATTATTCAATTTGTTTAAAAATTACTTCTTTAGATTCCTTCAATTAATTAATTACTTATGATAAATATTAAAAATTGATTATTCATTATAATTTTACCAAAGTTATCGGATTTAATCTAAATCTTTCTATTGAATAAAATATTTAGGAACATATTTCAGGCAAACAATTCTGTTTGGGATGCACTTTGATTCTGATAAATCAACGAAAGTTATTTATAGTTAATTTTTTCCACATATTCAATTAGGGTTTTATTCTTAATAGTAATTAGTCAATAACCCAAAATCAAAAATTGATTTACAATCTCACTCTTATCACAAACTTCTATTCTTTATATTAATTACTCGAACTTTGTTAAAAACATAGTTTTGGATAAATTACCTATTTAATTTATAAGTGATTATGATGATACTTTATAATTCACATAATTTTTTAGGATTGAACTTCTATCCTAGTGAATAAGTTCTATTTGATCAAATTAAATATCAGATAACACTTTACTTTCTGAAATTAGGTTGAGGATTATTCAATAACTTGAATTTCAGTATCAATGTTTTGTTTATTGCTTTTGCCAAAATTGCAAAATTGTTCTTTTATATCATTAAAAATTTTAATAGAATTAAGAGATTCTCTTTATTACAATAATGCAGACTTTGTTCAAAATGTTTTTTTGCATCATCTTTCAAAATTAAATCCTTTTATTTATCAACTGCACAATTATGACAAAGTTTGAATGCTTTTTATTAAGATTTTGATCTTGTTAAAAATAAAGCAACTTTCTTGTTATCCATACATCTAGTGATATCATTTAATTTTTGCATTAATATCTTCTAAGTTTGTTAAAATAAAGCAAACAAGAGTCATAACAAGTATGAATAAAAAATAACTAAATTTGTATTCTTTAGAGTTGTTATTTATTCTACAAAATAAAGGGATTTATTTTAATAATAATTATTTATTTATGATATAATACTATTTTTATATTAATTAAAAATATAAGTATTTCTTATATATTAAAAAAATTCAAATAAAATAGTTTATTAAATTTCATATTCAATAATATATTATATTTTAATAAAAATATTAATACTATTAGACATTTATACTTGATAATGTATTTATATAAAAAAATACCACTGTGAATCCACTATTACTCAGTCCAACAATTCTAAAAACTTATAAATTTTAATTATCATTTTAGATGAATTCCTTCTAATTATTGCAATGTTCATTACGAAAACTATAAAAGCTAAATCTACATATTTGATTTTTCAAATTCAAAATACCTAACTAAAAATATGTAATAAAAAATATTATTTATAAAGTCTAGAAAATTTGAAATCAATCATACTAAATTAATGATGAAATTAAAATAGTTTATTTAATACATTTTTTAAAATTTTTTGGTACTTAAGCAAAGCAAAAAGAAAAAAATTTTCATGCATATAATATGTTACTTAAATTAATATTATTATGATAATTAAATTGGAAAAAATAGAATTTTAATTTGCTTTTAATATATTTTTTATCTAAGTATAAACAATATAACATGATATTATGATCTAAATATATAATGCCACCATCAAGAGGTTGTGATCCGATAAAAAATATTAAATTGAGCCATATTTTGAAATAAAAAATGGGTTCAATTTTTCTTACTGAATTTCGAGTATTTATCGTTCTGGATACAGAATGTGACAATTAATTTAAGAATTCTTTTTTAGAAGCTTACAAAAGAATATAATACTGTAAATATTTCAAACGGTTAAATTTATTATTTAACAAGGTCTATATTATGAAGGTAGACAATGATGATGAAATTTAAAAATTACAATAATCATTTTGAAGCTTTATCAATTTTTCTAAAGAATTATTGAATTTCATTAAAATTATATATTTCTATCAATTAAAGTAGATGCTTTTTTACTAAAGGCTAATAGACTAATAGCATTACTATGTAATAAATAAATTGCAATAGAATAGTTTATTCATTCATTATTAAATAAATATATATCAAATTATTTTCATTTCTATATGGATTATAAGGATTTATATTAAAATTCCTCATTCAAATTTGACTCAGATATCATCTTCATTAAATTGTGGTTTTCCAATGTTAGATAAGTTTGTCATTTTATTTATTCAAAATTAATGGAATTCGAGAAAATCAAAAATCAAGATTTATCCATATCCATAATCAAAATACTTTTTATTCTGGACTTAAATTATCATAATTTTATATTATCAAGCCTCTATATAAAAATGATCATATTTTATTATTAATAGTTAAAGTATTGCTAATAAAACATTAAATAATTATCTTTTAAACAATTAATCAAAAAGCATGATGAAGCGCTTTAGTTAATATTGATATCTCTAATAAAATAAAAGAAAAAAAATGTAGGAATCTCATAATTCATCTTTAGTGTATTCCTTTTCATTAGAGAATTAAAATCCTTGAATTTCTGTAACATTATTATAAACACAATTTAAATAGGTCCATTATATCAATTTTCTTACTATTTTGCAGAAATTACAGAACTCTTTAATCATAATTCATTATTAATATCAGATAAATTCGGAATATCATATATTAATACTATGTTTATATACTACAATAAACACTTAATAAAATATATATTTAATAAAAGATATGAAAAATATAAACACCTTATTCTGTCTAATGATCAAAATGTGTTTAGCTTCTTGCTCTTAGTTTAATGAAGACTTACTGATCAACAGCTCAAATCCTATGGAAATAATCAATTACACTTATGAATCAAGCCCAATTCAATTTGAATTTTGGAGTTTCTATATTGCATCTTATCAAGTAACCAGCTACCCTTGGATTGAATAAGAGCCAGATAGAGGGTAAAAAAAAACACAATTACTTTTTGTTATTAAAAATTTAGATGATAATCAAGTATTGTCATTTATTTATTTAAATTTACTTACAAATACCAAAGTAATTCATAGTCTTTATTTTGATGGTAATATGAATGATTTATTATTTAATCCGAGTGATTATGAAGGGGTTTGGATATTGAATGTGATAACTATTAACGATTTAATGATTTAATACGAAACAAAAGATAATTAAATTTAAAATTAAAATTAATTTTAATTTATTTTTAAAAATAAAATAAATAATATTTAATTAGTCGTTGGAGGATCAGGAATTGTAATTATATTAATCATATTTTAGATTAATAACAAATATCAATTAGGGATCTTTAGAGGAAGACTTTCAAAGTTATTCATTCATAATGACTTAAGTGATAGTTACTAAATATATTTGAACAGAATTAAAGAATTAAGAATAAAAGAATTTGAATTAACGATAGAGTTGATTCCAAATTTAGTCAATTTTGATGGAAAGTAATAACAGAAGATTGAATTCTAATAATTTGGAAAGACATTTAGTATTTATGGATGGGTAAAATATTTTACTTAAGATGTTTTCTAATTGAAGAAGTATTTATTAGTTAGACTAACAATCTTTAACAATTATAAAGATGAGATAGATGTAGGGGATGAAATACTGAAAATTACAGTAGATTTGGATCCATCAGATTAAGCAAGATGTGGATATGATTTAATATCTCATCATTATTGGATGCCATATCCTTAATTAATAAATGAAAATGCTTAGAATGATCGTATTAGCTTAAGAGGCAACTTAGAATATTTTCAAATTTTATCAAATTGGCATTTCATATCATTTCAGCATGGAATAGAAGAAAATGGTTCAAAATCTAAATTTAAGTTAACTCATATTGACAATAATAATTTGATTACTAATACTTATTATCTTGGGAACAACTAATTTAGCAATTTATTTATAAATAAAAAATATTATGCAATTTTTGGAGGGGATTATACTGTTGATGAAAAAATGGAAGGATAAATAGCTAGTTTTTATTTTAAATCCAATTTTAAAGATGATTTAAACTTTAATTATAGTATCATTGTTAAATAATCTTAGTTTGCCATTATAGTTGCAAAACTTGTTTTGGTCCATTGTTTTCAAATTGCTTAACCTGCAAAGAAAATGATGAAAGAGTTATGTTGGATTTACATTAATGCGTATGCCAAATAGATTATTTTGAAAGAGATTAAAAGTGTTAATCTCAATAAGAAATATTTCCGACTTTACTTTTTAATGAGGTAAAAATCTAAAATTAAAACATATTATGTTTATTTGGATACTTTTATCTACCTGTGAATTAATAGTGCATCAGATGGTAATAATTTACAATTAAATAGTCCTTAATGGAATTCTTATAATTTGTTGTGTGCAGATTGTTTATTGAATCCTAATGCATGGTATATACGACCAATTTGTACTATAGATTTTATCACTTAATAATTAAATAAAGAAGAAGATGCCTATTCTAAATAAATGAGATCTCCTCTACATTATGATCTTTATTACATTGATCAAAATTATAACTTAATATTATTAGAAGGAGTGTCCGATTATTGTGACATCAAGTAAATAAATTCATAAATTTGTTACTAATTAAATATTCAACATTTACAAACTGATACATTTGCTAATTGTAAAGAAAATCGATATTATGCTAATCAGAGCTGTATTTTATTAGATAATGCATGTGTTAAATTAAATTAAAGTGAAATAAAATGTATTTAATGTTTAACTGGATATTATATATCAGATTAAGGCACAGCTTGTTTATTGTGTCCAGAATCCTGTCCATATTGTTAAAATTAGAATCACTGCAAATCTTGCTAACCAAATTATGGACTTTCAAATGGAAAATGTATACCATGTGGCGACTTTTGCAAAATATGCCAATAATCATAATAATCAAAAATTATGCAGTGTCTAAGTTGTATTGATAATCAATTATATTATTTATCATTAAATGGATAGGATTGTAAGGTAAACTAAATAGAAAATTGTGTATACGCATTCGAAAGTTCTTAATCAGATTTAACTGTGAATTCATTAGATTATAGCTTTATACCTTATTATTAAGCAACAATCACTAAATGTGCTAAGTGCAAAGAAGGCTATTATTTTCATGAAGTTGAATTAACCTGCAAGGAATATTATCCAGATTTATGCTAAACACCTTTGTTATAAATAACAGAAAATAATGGCTAAGAATTTGTTTGCTTATTTGGTGATTATAATCCAGATTTTCTAATTTATTCATTTACTAATGAATGTCCAAGAATTAAATAGCGTTGCATTTATTGTGTAATTGAATAATTAACATTTCATCTTGAATATAATTATTATGTTCCTAAAAAGGTTTATTATACATGTCTTGTATGTGAAAATGGTTACTACGCTGAAAAAAAAACTGGTGATTGCCTATTATGTCCTTCTGATTTACATTGTGTTGCTTGTTATTAGGAGAATAAATTTACGAAAGACAATTGGAAAATAGAGATTCGTGCCTTCTATAAGGCTTCCATAGATTAAATGTATGTCGATCATAAATTTACTGAATATGGTTTAAGTTAAAATGATTCAGATTATGAGATAATATGCACCAAATGTTAATATGGATATGAACTTCATAAAGACAGATGCATTAATATTTGTCCTGAATGGTGCTTAGAATGTGTTATAGAAAATTATACAAATATCTGTGTTAAATGTCCTTTGGGGTTCAAAGGAAGAAATAGAAGCCTGGTAGATAACTAATGTATTTCTTGTCCAAAAAATTGTAAATTGTGTTAAAAAAGAGATGATAAATAAATACTTTCTATTAACCCACTATTTAACAATTAAGAGTTATCTTATTTCTCATATTATTGCATTGCGGGATTTGACAACACAATTTTTGATGAAGAATTAGGTTTATATGTGGATTGTGAAGATGGTTCATGCTTCAAATAAATTATTATCAATCTAAATTTATTTTGTAATAACACAGAATATCAACAACAAATTGACAAATTGTAAAATGAGGAGTAAATATAAAAATTTAAGCTTGAAAATATTCTAAGTGAAGAGTTGTTTTCTTCTCAAAGTTTTTCATAAGTAATAATTCTTTTAGCAATTTTAGTTTGAAACATAAGAATTTTATTAGATGGCTAATGAAAAATAAATTAAACAAATTTTGATTAAAATTGTTAGTTTATAACAATAAAGTTGCAATGTAATAAATAAATTGCAAATCTCTTAGTAGTTTAGCTCTAATATTTTTTCAGCGATGTATTTATAATTATAAAGTTTAGAGATGTAGAACTTGAAATTTAGGGCAATGGTATAACAACTTTTCAATTTTAATATTTAATTTCTTTTGTTAATTTTAAGAAAGTACGAATTGAAGGTATATCTATTGAGATAGAGAAGCTTTAGTATAGTAGCTCAAATTTACTTAAATTTACAAGTATCTTTGAGTAAACAGTTGAATTAATTAATATAAATTACGATCAGGACTAAGACTATGATTAAGCAACTTTTTAAACAATAATAGAAAATGCTAAAAATGTCTTAATATAAAACTTTTTTGTAAAAAATTATAAAAAACAATTTCATATCGAAGCTTTTTTTAAGATTGAATAAACATAATCAGAGTAGACAATCAAAATATCGAACTGCATTATTACGAGCAGTTCATTTTTGGATTTACATTTATTATGGTTTAATATTAAAGAAAATGATTAAGTAGAAATAGAAGATCTAAATATTGAAACTACAATTTTTAACTAGTCATTAATATATTAATTAAATGGTAAATTATTAATGAATAAAATAAGCATCTAAGAATGTCAGATATATTCTTAAAATGGATTATTTTAAATAGATTCTTTAAAATATTTCGAATTAATATCATTAGATTTTATTTTTAATTAGATTTATTCTGGCAAAATTTTACATCTTAATCCAAATTCTTCGTTGATGAATTTAAAGATTTCATAAAATATTTTCTAAAACGATTCTCTACTTATCTATAATATAAATGGTGAAATAGAATATATTTTTATGTAGGAAATTGTATTTTAATTAAACCTTCATAGTGAACATACGGCTTTCATTAAAATCATTTCCATAACTATACCTAATACTGAAATAATTATTTAATAATTATCAATGCTTCAAAATTCATTATTAGAATTACCTAATCAAATGAATTATGATATCTTAGAGATATCTTTAATCTATATCGAAATGAATATAGTAAATATTGATTAATTAATCATTCAAAAAGCATATGGAATACCTGATTTATTAATAATTAATGCTAATAAATTAGATTTGAATTAAATAACAATAGAATAACATGAAAGTTATCAATTTAAAGGGCTTTATTAAAATTTTAATTGTTTTCTGAGATCTAATGCAAGTAAATATGAATATCTTTCAATCAAAATTTATAATGTGCCAAAAATTGATGTCAGATAATTACTTATAACAAAAGCATAATCAATAAATTATCCTATTATTGAAATTAAAGCTTCTTTTACAAATACTAACACTTAACATCTGATTAATTTTTCTGAATTATATTTTGTTGACAATTTGCTTTTGATTACAAATACAATTAACTTAGCTTCGCTTTTGAAAATATATTCTGACGTAGCTTATGATGTTGATATAAATAATTCGATATTTGAAAGAAATCTGATGCATGAATATACCTCAATTAACTAAATTAAATCAGGTTTAATATTATATTTTGATTGTAAGAAATGTACAATCTTTTTTACTAATTTACTATTTGAAAGGAATATTGTTACTAATTCTTCAAATAGTATTATTTATATTTAGACTAAAAGTATAGAAATATTAAATTGCAATTTCATATAAAACAGCATTTTTGATTATGAAATTTTATAACCCTATTTATTTTGGGGTTATTAAGAAGATCAGCAAATTTATACTGAGTATATAAATTAAATTTTCCCCATCAAAGTTAAATCCGGAAATGGTTAAATTATCTGCTAATACATAGTTATGAATTATGTCACTATATAAAATTCTACAGCACCAGGACTTTATTTATACCTAGAAATTGAAGCTTTTGCCTAAATTTAGAATACTATTGTTAGTTTTATTAGTTCTCAATTTTTGAATGAAAATGAAAATGGTGGTGCCTTTTTAATTGATACTATATTTTCTATTTCTTCAGTGATAAATTTTAAAAATATATCTGCTATTGAAATTCTCTCAAGAAATAAAGGAGGTTTGATATACATTTAAAATGCATTAGAGAACATGATCATAAAATTAGAAGATGTTATTATTAATGAAGTTTATTCTTTATTGGGATCAATATTTTATATTGAATTTCCATTAAAAGCAAATTCATAATCTATATTTAAAGTTGAAAATTTGGAAATAAGAAATACAGAATAAGGTTTCATTAGATATTTAAGTTAATATAATGAACCAAACAGCGAATTATTAATTGAATTAAATTATCACAACTATTTATTCTAAGTTGCTAATGCAAAGTAAGTAAGTTTCTAAAATATATGTATTTTTTCATTATTTCATGTCTCCTTTGCTAGTCTAGTTTAAATACTTATAATAGATATAATTAATTTTAGATGTTATAATTCATCCATAAAAAATGAATTATTTCATATATAATCAATGAACGAAAATTCTTAAAATAAAATCGTGGATTTTTATGCTTCTAACATAAGCTTTTTAAAATTTATACAATAATTTGGATAATGTAGTTAGCAAAATTATTATTTTAAAGTGCAACCATAAATATGCTCAGCAGATGTACCTAATGCAGAATCCCCAATATCATTAATGAATAATTTCACAAAAGATACATTATCTAATAGCTATTGTATTATTCAATAATTGAATTATCCAAAAGTCGAGCACTTTACAAAAAGCCTTATACTTGATATTTTAGATATAAATATTTTAGCAATTACTGAATTGCATTTAAATAATATCAATTGCACAGAATGTGTCTTTGGAATGGTTAGTATAAGATATGAAGAAATTGTTCCGAAAATTATTATGAAATCAATACTTTTTTCTGATAATAAATGTGGGTCTTCTTGCTTATTTTTAGAATCTAGGTACCCTTATGAATTTTATAGAAATTTAGGATCTTTAATTCCTTATGTTAAGAAAAAGTAATTTCAAGCGATATTACAAAACTATAGATGTTTTAGAAATTTTGCTGACAGTTGTACTTGTCTTACTATTAATCTAATAAATAGTTTGATTGAAGATTCTTTTTTTCAAAACAATACTTCAGACTTCAGTGATGCAATAGTATGTATGAAAGATTCGTACTTAATTAATTTCAGTATATTAAATTCTGTGATTTAATAAAATAATGGTTTTGGATTAGATATAAGGGGTTCATCAATTGAAAATTTGACTAAATTAGGAACATTAATAGATGATAATACTGGTAGTTACAAAAATCATTTGATTTAATCGGCATCTTCATTATCAATATCATTAGATAAAAAAGATTTATGGCCTAAAATAAAAATCTTTGAAAGAAAAAAGATTCTTATTGAATAAATTTAGATTGGGTAATATGAACTATTTCAAGAATCACACATTGATGTATTGTATATTCCAAATGGGTAGAAGATCTCTGAATATAAATTTTTTGATTGGAAGAATTAAAATTATGTCCCTTATAATTTCAGTCTAACTGTAGTTCCATTAGATTAATTAAATAATATATAAACGACAAATTATTGGTAAGATTGGTGCCTTATGGAAGTACTTCTTGAAAATGAATATTAAAGAATTATTGATCAATATTGTGATTATTGTTTTGAAGATTATGAGGAGGAAGATGAAAATTATTTTTCATAAACCATTAACGTAGCCTTTGATGAAAATGGTTTTATTTTTGATGATGTTATTTTTCATTTAGATGATGAATTAAATCAAACATAATTATTACTATTTCATACTTCTATTGGAGTTCCAATTTATGGTGAAAATTAAGAAATAGAAGATTATCATTTTAATTATTTCTTACGTTTAAATATCAAGCCATTGCCTTGTTAGTTGGGAGAAAAAAGAATTATTCATGAAGGGTGTATCCCTTGTGATGCCTCTATAGGATAATACTCAGTAACTCTTAATACTAATAAATGTTCTATAATCGATGAGATCTCAACTTAAAATATTACATCAGCATAATTAAATCTTAGATAAGGATTTTGGAGACCCTATGTTGATACTAATTATATTAGCGAATGTATCAATTTACCTGAAAATTGTGAAGGGGGATTTCACGAAGGAGATAAATCTTGCTTTCAAGGTCATATTGGAGCATTATGTGAAGAATGCGACATTCATAACATAAGATTAAATGGGTCTTTTTCAACAAGCTAGAAATATTCCTGTGGCCTATGTGTTGAAGAAAAGTAAAATTTTGTTGCTATTACTGCGATCAGTTCATGGTAATTTTTATAATTAATTATAAGGACTTTAATTTCAATATTACTTTCAGTTAAGAGTAATTATATCTTGAATAAACAAATGATTCTTAAAAAGATAGTTTCAAGCCTAATAATGACTAAGATATCATATCATTCCAATTTGGGTATTTTAATAAAAATGATTACTCATCATTTTCAAATAGTCTCTGTTATTTTTACATTTAGGTTTAAAACATTCATTGATATAGGTGCTGCTTTTAATTCTATTAGCAATCCAATTCAAACAATTACTCATTCATTAGATTGTTTATTAAAAGACATAATTTCTATATAAATTCATTATTCAAGAATGATATGGTAATTGATTATGCCTTTCATTTATATTTTATTTTTTCTGGGTTCCTATAGGATTGCTTTGAAATTAAACAAACTGGAATACAGTTTAAATGTGATAACTACAACATTAATATATATGTACTTATACCTGTAGCCCTTTTTTGTTGGTGGATTAATCTCATTGATTTCATTTAGGAAGATTTCTGGTTTCTATTGGATCTAAGCAAATGTTGCCTATAGATATGATACACAAACTCATTATTAATGGCTATTCACATTTTGTTTGCCGCTTTTAATTTTAATTTCTTTGATTATTCCAGTATTTTTTTTGGTTTCTTTGTATTTAAATAAAAATGTTTTGCATCATAAACAAACAAGATAAAAATGGGGATATTTATACAATGAATATAGGATAGATGCTTATTACTGGGAAATAATTAAAATTATCTTAAAATAGTTACTGATTATTTGCCTTTCTTATTATGATGAGAATATTATTAAAAAGGGAATTCTTTTATTATCATTAGTGTATATATATTGGGAACTAAGTTTAAGATATAGACCTTATTCATCATTCATATTAAATAAATTAGATGGTTATTCAGCAAAAGTATCTGGAATATCTATTGCAATTGGATTAGGAATTTATGTTGATCAATTAAATAAATCATATGAAATTTAGATACCATATTTAATTATTCTTCTTTCACTTAATTTGCAATATCTAAATAAAATTTTTCAAGAAGTATTAACTTCTTTTATTGAAGAAAAAGCCTTTTAATGTGATCAATTTAAAGAAACTATTATTTATAGAGCACCTTGGATTTTAAAATATTAAGTATGTTAAAAATTGCTGCAAAATAGAAATGCCTAAAGATAAAGAATAGCTTAAAGATATCTTAAATTAAAAAAATACTTGATTGCTTAAGCATAAACTATTCTGAGATAAAGGAAACATTACGGTGTTAAATTAAAAGCTCCTTCAATCCTATAGTTTACATTCAGTTGAGTATTATTAATCATAAATAATTGATTAGAAAACGTTTTTATTTTAGATATTTTATAATTTTGTATAAATTTCTTTGTCTTAACTTTTGAGTATTTGATTATTACCTATTGAAGTTTAAGTTAATTATTACTGATATGTATAATTCTTAATTAAAACTCTATAGGCTTAATGAAACTGAGTAGAGTTAATTCTGCTATATTTATATAGATCTCATAAATCTTTTAATAACCTGGTCATTTTTATCCTTCCATATTTGTTTCCAAAAGATAAAGAAAATTTGATATTTGAAAAAGTAACATTTTTATTCCTTTCCTAATTATTTTAAAATCTAACAAGCAACTATCCTTTAAACTACTTAGCTTATAACCCTTCTTAAAATTACAAAAAATAAATTTTTATAAAATATAAGACAATCAAATTCTTATTAATAAGAGAGTAAAAAGATGAAAGATGATTATAACTAAATATTATTTAATTGTAATTAAATTCAAAAATTTACTTATTTTTGGAATTATCTTCAGTATTTTAATAATGTTTCTTTAAACGCAAAAGCAAAAATATATTTACTAGGTAGAATAGTTTGACGAATAAATTACTTATTAAAAAGATCATAATTTTCCACTTCTTATTAGGTTATATTTACTCGCTAAAACAATAATTTCGTCTAATTAAATCTTCTAAATTCAAATATTGAAAAAGACATAATTGTACAAAGTTATCGAAGAATTAGAATTAATTTTTAATACTGCTAATAACCTAAGAGGATCCTTTATAGTCTTCTATAAATCTACTTTAATTTTGGAAATTTCAACTGAATTATTTATGTTTGCCGTCAGATACTTTTTTTCAAGATTAAATGTAAACAAAATATTTTTCAACCTAAATAAATAATTTTTTTTTAGAATAAATTACTATATTATCTCAAAAATAAATATGAATGAAGTATATCAAAAGAAATCCACCCCAAAATTCGAATAATTGGTCTATTAGTGTCAAATTGGTTCTATTCGTTGGGAAAATTCAGAAAAAATGTGAAAATTTTGCAAATATTGCTTCGTCTTACAGCAAGATTATTACGAGAGAGATTATTAAATTCCTGATAAGCAGATAATCTGTAATATAGAAAAAGAAATCGTCAGAAGATGATCTATCCAAATGTATAATTTTTTGTAAAGAAGAGAATATATAAAATGTCAAATTACAAATTAATTGAATTAAATTTAATTTTATTCATAATGTTTTAGTAATAAAGAAAGTTTTAATCCATTTTTTCTCGTCTTTGCTTTTCTTTTGAATTATATAAATATAGGTATAAGCCTTTTTTTGAATTTATAATAATTTGTTTATTAATTTATCATTGAGACAGTTGAATTATGTCTACAATTAAAAAGCATCATAATTCATTGATTTTGAAAAACCAATTTATCAAATTTATTAAAATTGAGTCTACTTTTTTAATTTAGATTTGATAACTCTGGAAATTTAATACATTATTTTAGGTAAAATTGCATCAATTTCTTCTAAAAATCTAATTGAGAATATTCCAGCTGATAGACAATATCAATACAATAGAATGATTAGAATCAATTCAAAAATTTTTTAACAAAAAAAATACAATTAATTGAAGAGTTTCTAATTAGAATCACTTCATAATACTAAAGCACAAGTCTTTATTTCCAACTTTTGTTGAAAATCAATTCTTTAATTGATAAAATAAAAAATAAATTCAACATGAAAACTAAAGCTCATTCAATAATCTTCTAACAAAAAAATAGCTACAACAAATTGTAAAATGTTTATTTCAAATAAATTTTAAATTTGAATGATAAAATTATTATTTCTTGAAATTTATTTGTAGTCTTCAAGATAAAAATACTAATTTCGATTTTATCATATTTGTTGTTTGTCATCAGGCTACAAATTGAAGTTGTAGTTTATCAGTTTGATCCAATTTTTAGAAATATTTATGATACTTATTGATTTTTGAGAAGGCTGATCATCATTCATTAATAAGACAGAATATTTTAATGAATGTAATTGAAGTGTAATATTTGATGGATTTAATATTTCCAACACTAACTAAACTGTTAGCAAAATATTTATAAATTTAGAACCACATTCTTACATCAAAATTGAATATGATATTTGAAGGTTTAAATAAATTTAATAATTTTAAAAGATAATCTCTTAAATTGACAATTAGGATATAATTATATATAAAAATTTAGAAATATAAAAACATCAAAAAATGTATTATCATTTTATGGACCCTTACCTTCAGTTAATGAAATTTATAGAATTACTTTCACTATTTTAAGTAAAAGAAGAACATTGTTTTTGAAAAAGAATTATGGAACTCTTGGATCATAGAGTTTAAATAATTTCAATTTAGCATTTTCAATTGTTTGGAAGAATTTGAAGTTTACTTAGATGACAATAATACAAAGTATCTCAAATGGAAACTTCATTTGGTTAGATTTGGGCAGAATAATTTAATAGTAATGAAGGGTGCACATCGCAATCTAATCCAACTTTTAAGATTGTAGTTCATGCTAGAAGATATCATTTGATACTTTATATTTATAACTGAATTACCTCCACATTAAAGAATCCTTATTAGATTTTTTTAATTTATAACACCTTCTTATAATTAATAAATATTATTTAAATTTTCTTTATCTGAAGGGTTCTGTAGAGATTTCAGTAACTAATAATTAAGATTTGATTTTAACGTATTTATCCAATCTATTCAAATTGCAGTGATATAAAAGATATTGGAAATTAAATAGATAATGTTTTTTAGTGTTCATTTGTTCTAAATATTGTAAATTTTTAAAATTGTAATATGCTTTGAAAATGAATATGGATTTTTTTTAAATCATCATGAATGTGATCGAATATGTGGTGATGGAATTATAATGTTCTTATTGAAATATTTAATTTTATAAAAACAAGAATTTCTCAAACTTTATTTTCTTGAAAAAGATTAAATAAATTCATTTATCCATTTAATCAACTAAACTAAGTGAATAAAGAGTTTGCTTAAAAATTTGAAATGCCTTCCTTAAATATTTACATCCTCAATAATATATGAAATAAAATCTATAATAAATTGAGAGAGAAATCTAAATTGATTTTATCTTTTCTATCCCTTTTTTTCTTAAGGGTGAAAAATTATAATCAGTTGAATGGAGATTTGAGAATAGGTTATCTTTATTTAATTTAATCTTAAATAATTTGTTACAACCCATCAGGGAAAAAAGAAAGATTTAGCAATCTTTGTGAAATATTATTTATATAATTAATTTCTATGTATATATTATTTTAATTATTATTTCAAACATTTAAAATTTAAACATTTAAGATATTTTCTTCTGACTTTATTTGATTATAAAGTACTTATGTGATTGAGCAACTTGTATCTAAAATACTTATTTTTAATTTTTAATAGGATTACACATAAGGTGTAAATCTTAAGTAAAAGCTAATTTGATTAATGTTTGAGTTGCAATTACGACTAAAAACATACTATTTTTAAGATCCAGAGCAATTATTGCATTTATTGAATTGACCGACTACTTTTTTATCCTTTTGGCATTTCAAGTGAAGAACTATTTAAACAGGTGAAATGCTTTTATCAACAATTAATGAGAAATCACCAACTGTAGAATAAACTTAATTAACTGAAGGTATTTCCAAATATACTTTTGGTTTAGTTAGTTACTCCAAATCATACTTCTAACTAATTCTTACAAAGGAACATTGGAGAGCCTTATATTCTGTTGTAAATATGTAAGCAATCCAAATTTCTCTAATCGTAACTCCAGCAAATTATAAAGGATTTGAACCCCCTATTTTTTAAATTTTATTATACACTTTGAAAAACTATATGTTATAGTTGACGCTGTTGTAGTGTAAGTTTTTTTCTAAACAATCATCAATGTATTAAGATAATTAAAGCCAACTATGGGAAGCATGAGCCATTTGTTAGTTAGTTTATTTAAAGCTGGACTAGTGTAAGAAGATGTTAATGTCCTTAGTCCCAAATCTGATACTGCATCATTAGTAGTTAATATTAGTTAATATCCTAATTATTTTAAATTAACTGCTTTGTTAGAATCTTAGTTTATGTCAACTGTTATGCTTGTAGTTGTAAATTCTGAGACCTATTTATTTAGTGTTTTAGATTACAAATAATTTAAAATCTATTGCACCACTGCCATAATAGATACTTGTCACAGAAATTATTGCTATTTCTGCATTTGGATTTTCATGAATAAATTGTTTACTCGTAATAGTATCCATATTGAAAGAATTAAAAACTTCAATTCGCTTATCATCTATTGCATACCAATTAAAGTCGATATGAAATACTTGTCGACTTGTTGTACATGATGCGATTATATTAAAATCTATGATGTTATAATGAAGTTACTTGTAGTTGTTATTGTGCTAATCTGAAGGCGAAAATCTGTGTTAGACTCTTACATATCAAAAAGTTCTAAAACTATAAAGACTTGAGGGGCAACTTCAAATGTCCCAGAAAATGAAATAGTTTTAGTGGTTGAGTATCCGTTTTTGCAAACAAAACTTGATTATGTGTATAAATCAAGACCTTTATATGTTCCAGAATCGTAAGTAATGTAAGATTACACACTTAAGTAAAAAATACTCAAAATTAAATATATCATATTATTTAATAAATAATGTTAATGAGTGGGATAGAAATTTAAAATATTTATGTCTTCGCTGGATTTTTTGTAATAAAGTTTTATGTTTTTTTCAAAGTAAGAAAATGGATTTTCTTCGAATTTATAATTGTTGTTATTATTGTAATATTTAACTATTACTCTAGAACAAATACAACAACAGCTAGATGTATATTAAGAAATGCTATGATATATTTAATTTTCTTAAAAATAATTATTTTTAAGAAAAATTTTTATTTTCAAATTTTAGTTACATTTATGAAAGTCATCAGTATAAATTAAAAAAATTATAAGAAAAAAATGAAAGAAATATAAGTATGAATAACTTGTGTATTAATGAATTTTGAATTTAAATAAAAAATTAATTGATATATTTCAAGATGAAGGAAAAAAATAAAAAAAATGTTCACTAACAATTGTAGCTAACGATCATTTCTATTTATCTAAAAATCTTAAAATTTAGATAATTAGAAAAAATAATAAAAAAGATTATATTAATTAAAAAATAAGAAGTTCATATAATCATTCTTATAATTTCATATGTCAAAAATTTATTTCCACATATTTGAATCTTATTAAGATCGTGAAACATTTTCGCTATTCAACAAAAGATATTGCTTAATAGATTATAAGTGTGATTTGAAATAAGACTTTCTACTTTTTTAGCAATTTTATATATTCTACACATCAACCATAGAACCAATTTGAATTTACCATTAAAATTATAGCATTTATGTTCATAATAGTTTGAAATCTCATTTCCTTAAGATTTTAATAGTTTCCTTGCCCTAATGTAATTTTTTGCTTACAATTGATAATATTAATTATATTTGAAGACGTATAATTTAATTACCAATTTCAATTTTAGTTATTGAAATTATCGTTAGTAAAAAATAATCAAATGTTTAGCATAATCAAATACATTAACCAAAAATATACTTCTATACTATAATATTACAATTTACAAAAACAATTATATTAATTTAAGCTATCTATAGAATGCCATAAAAATTGTGTATTTTTGGATAATGATATAAAAAGTAGGAGAATTAAATAACTGCAATTTATAGACTTACCACATTTTTGAAATGCAGAAAAATTAAGTTTATTTTGATACTTATATTATAAATATGTATGATGTTGAAATAACAACAAAGTCAGATGATGAGATTCTTTCCTTAATTAGAACATATTAGCAATAAGGATATTAGGTCTGGCTCTAAAAAAGATGTTCAGATAAATTTTTGATGTAGGCAGATTACAATGTATGAATTATAAATTAGAACTTAGACATAAGGAGTATTAGATCTCGATAATTCTGGTATATTTAAAAGCTAAAATGTTGATCCTAAGCAGTTTAATGAACCATCAGTTATTTGCAGTCTTCGCAAGAATGTTGAAGATGGACATAAAACAAGCACAATGGAAATAAAAGACACAATGCTTATATTTCCAAGAAAAACATAAACTGACCTATATAGTTTATTAAGCCCTAAATTAAATTCAGAAAGAGAGGATTTAGTAAAAGGGTTTTATGAATAATTAAAAGAAGCTTTACATTTAGAATAGTTTGGACAAGTTAAAGGGTCTATTGTATGAATATCCAAATAATAATTTAAGGCTTTATTGACAAATCTGGTAAATGAACTAGAAAATTAACTGATTGATTCATAAATATTGCATCTAATATTCGTAGAAAGTTTATTAACTCTTGGTATACTGAATGCATAAATCATGAAATATTCTGATGCAAAAATGTAATATTGATAATAAAAAAGGTATCTAGAGAAATGCTTAAGATTATTCGTTATAAAAGATTAAATATTATTGGCTTAAATATATCGAAAATTAGGTCACTATTCTTAATCTGTTTTTAGTTATTAAAAATCTATAGACTACTACAATTAAGCATTGATTATTTATGAAATATACAATTTAACACCAGAAGTAGCTTATACTATGATGTCTATAGCAATAATTTATTCAAAAGTCAATTAATTTGAATTAGCATCAAAGATTGCGTATCATGCCTTAGAAATCAATGGGTCTTAAATGAACAAATAAACAGCAAATTTATATTAAATGTTAGGGGAAGTTTATTATAATTCGGAAAACTATACAGAAGCATTAGATTATTTTGATACTTCTTATGATATGAAGTCAACAAGCTAAGATGTACAATCTCGAATAAGAACAATTAATTTTATTGCAAGTTCTTGCTTTCATTTAGGTGAATATAGAAAAGCATAAGAATTATTTGAAGTAGCATTAAGTTAAGTAGATGATTAAAATTCACTACTTGAAGCATAATTATTAAATAATTTAGGAATAACAAAAAGTGCATTGAAGTTAGATAGTAAAGAAGAATTTGAAAAATCTCTAAAAATTTTCTTATAGTTTTACCCACAAAATCATCCTTCAATTAAGAGAGTACTCAGAAATGATAGCCATTGATAATATTGTTTATATTTTATGTAAAAATATTTTAAAAACATGATTCTCATTCACATGGAGCTCTAATAGCTTCTAAAAATAATTCATATATCATTTCTTTTCCTTTTTCAATATTTTATAAAGGATTATTAAAAGTATTGACCTTAATCTTTATTTCATCTTTTCCTTTATATCTTGGACCAATCAAATAAATAAATCTATCTCTTTATTTTGGTGTTAAATTCATTTCGCTTATATTAACATAGACAGCAATCTAATTATAAATTGCCTAATTAATTTACTTCACTATTTTTATGTAAATTATCTCCTTTTAAATCTGGTATAAAAGAGATTTCAGCAAATACTTAATAAGTAGGAGGATTTGATTTTAACTACTCATCAATCTCTTTTTTTGTTCTTAATGGGTAATCAAATGGATCTCTAAATGTTTATTTCATATAATGTGGTATAGCTTAGCTGACTTTGGGTTTCCAGAAATGTGCTTAAATATACTTATACTTATATATACATTTATGAGCTAGTCTGAATGTTGGTAAGAATGTATTGAAATTATAGAGTGACACAAATTGTTTCATTCAATTAAAAATTCTTATTATTATTATTTAATTTTATTCATAAAAAGTGGTGTGTCTGCATCTTCTTCATTTATAATATCTAAACCATTTGGAGGACTATTACTTGCTTTAATTCTATCATCCAAAGAATCCAAACTAGAATGACTATCACATTTTTAAACAATATCAAAAAATTCTTTAACTTCATCAGGTTTAGTTGAATATGATTAACATAATGAATTAATTGATTATTAAAAATGAATTGATCTATTTCTTATTTATTATGATGTATCTTTATCTGTTTAATGAATTGCATCAATAAAACATTTATTTTTAAAATCATGAGTTACAGTTTGATGATCCTCTTATGATTATTATAAATATTTAATAGCTTAACTTGAATGAGCAGTAATTTATACTTTATTATTCATTAACATATCATCTTTTGTATATTATTTAGAATTCTATTTCATATATTATAATTGAGATATTGTATACGTTTAATATAATAATGGATGAACTAAAGCTTCTATAATAATATATAAAATAAATATTTACATGAAGCACTGATTCTTTTATTTGGATTGTATGATAATAATCTTTTCAGTAAATCTTATGAGAGTGAATCTAGAGATTTAAATTCAGTTGACAATAGATATTATTATTGATTTTCATTTTCATTAAATTCCATTCTATTTTCATAAGTGATTGGTAATTTATGACATAACATTTAATAAGTAATAACTCCTATTGCCCAAATATCAATTAATTCATTATATCCAGAACCATTCCATAATTCAGGTGCTCTATAATTTTCATTTCCAGTTATTGTCCACAATAATTAAACTTAAATATCTCTTTATTAAGTTGTAATAAATCTTTTTGATACTCCAAAATCTATAATTTTAATAGTAGAAGTGTCTTAATCAAATAAAATATTGTCTGGTTTTAGATCTCTATGGCATAACCCCATTCTATGCAAATATTAAGTTGCTTCTAAACATTATCGTATAATCGATAGTTTATTCTCTTATGTAAGTATATTTTGTTTTAGTAGTTCATGTAGACTAGGATAAGGTAAATATTCCATTACTAAATATGAGCATTCCGTATTAGTGTCTATATATAACTTATGTGTTCTAACTATTAAAGGATTGTTTAGTTTCAATGTATTAAGGAAAGTTTACTTCATAATTCCCATAATTTCAGGATCCCCATTACGAGTAATTTTGACTGCATAAGTTTCATCTGGATTTGATATTTACCAACACTATCTAACTACAGAATGTGCTCCTTCTCCTAATATTTTGCCTATTTAATAATCATCTTGAAATTTTCTGTTTCTTTAATCAATTGAAATCTAAAATGTTTCTTCCATTAATTCACCATGACTTGAACATTAAACATATTCAAGAATTTAAGGACTTAATTTTTGAATTGTTGCCTCTTCGTTGTTTTAAACAAACAAGTCTTTTTTTACCCTATTATGTAATCTTAATAGGTTTTCTTTTTTGTTCATTAAAATAATAATTATGCCAAAAAAACGTCGTCAATAATCTGATTATTGGGATACTGTCCATGACATAAAGAAACTTACATAGCCACATCTTACACACAATAAAAAACATTTTATAGAAAAGCCTGGTAAAAAAAAAGTATTTATTTTAACAAATATGTATCCCTTTAGTAAAAAGGCTAAAACATGCCTTTACCTATTTTAAATGGTATTAGGAAGAAATATATAAGTGATGTCAAATAAGAACAGGAACATAACATTGCACATAATATCTAATATAGATCTGATTTGAAAAAAGACTTAACTTTGTTAAAAACCATGAAATAAAAGAAAAATTCTTTTTAAAAAAATCAATATAAATTTAAGAATATGAGAGCAAAAGGAGCAGGCAAATTTGAAGATGGTACACTTAAATTCACCAATAGAGATCTTAAAAAATTTAATAAATCCAAATGATATTATTATATATCAAATTATAATATATGGAATACAATAATTATATTGTTCTTCCAATTAGAAATTAATTTTATAATCATTACAACATATGATGATGAATTAAGATCAATTTAATAAATAGTAAATAAATGATAATATAGAATTATAAAAATCAATCAGATGGAAAACTTAATTAGAGAATCTAAAAACTAAGAAAAAGTTTTTGATACAATAAGATAGCAACGACTTATAATGATTAAACATACATTTATACTAATTCTTATTATTGAAAGTGTTGTGATCATCAGTATACACTTATATTAATTCAGCCTAAATTTTTATGTTAACATATTATCAAATGTACACACCAAATAAAAATGAGTATTATAGACTTTGGATATCATTTTATTACAGTTGTTAGGGAAATAATTGTTTCTAAAATAGGTATTAAATAAATTAAATAAGGTATATATGTAGCAATCTTTCATATTAAGAAAAATATCATGATACTTATTGCTATAATACTTCAACCATGAATATAATTAGATATGTTTTAAGTTCCATTCTTATTTTTATCATACTTTTAATGTTCTTTGATATATATAGAATCATTAAAATTAAGAATTCTTTAAATAATCGAATATTGTCTTAAGATCTAGTTTATTAAGCTGAAAAATTTTAAATTGTTATAACATTATTATTAGCCTTATATTATGGAATAATATTGATCTTTATATTTGTTGTAGATGGGGAATGTAATTGATTTTTAATTTATTAGACGGAAGTGCATTAGGATTATCATTCTATGTTGGAAGTGTAGGTACAGGAATTTACATGATAATTATAATTTACTCTAGATATGTAAGAGGAAGGTTTTCAAGAACAACCTATTTTGAAAAATTACTAAATCAATAACTTAATGATTCAGAATTATAATAAAATTATGAATTCAAAACTATTGAAGAAAAAGAGGAAAGTTTTTATTCAGCATAAGAATGAGTTTTTTGTATTTATATTTATTCATCAATAAAATTCATATAAGTATGTTTACACATGATGTTTATTTTTCAAATTGTAATTTCTAATTACATATAATAAGTAACAATTTATTAATTTCTTATTAGATTTATAATTATATAAGAAATAAAATTTTGATTAAAATGAAAAAATTGAAAAAAATTTATTTTAGATTCAATGAATTAAATTATAAAGCATGTATTCCCTTTACTTTTATAGAAATCAATAATTTTTTAAAATTAACACAAGTATAAAACCAATCAAAAAAGACCTTGAATTTAAACTGGTTCATTTTGATGAAAAATCAAAACAAGAATAAAAAGAATTGCTAAACAGAATGATAGCAATTTAAGAAATTCTTTTTGTTTTTACTCAATGAATTTACCATAAATTTCTTTGGAGATTGAAATTCTTTTCAATTTTTATACTTTTTTAAACTCTTCAATCGTCATATACTTTTCATTTTACAGCTTATTTTTTTTATTTTTCATCACCTCTCTACTTTTCTCCAAATATTGAATATTCTCAATATATTTCTACATATATTATAAACAATACCTAATTATATTTTTTATCTATCCTAAACTATCTAATATACATAGGTTTTCTATAGTCTTCATTTAAATAACTAAGACTCAAATCTTAAAATTTGAATATTTGTGATTAGGCTATAATAAATGATGAGCTTTGTGATTATTTCATTTCTTGTAATTATTTAATTAAGATTCAATTAATGGAATTTAATTCTCAAAAATATTAATTATATATTCAGTAAATGTTATATAAACTTTTCATTCAATTAAAAAATTGCGTTCTATTTATAATTAATGGCTCACTTCATTGTCTAACTATTCTGAAATAGTCACACTTTTCAAAATATGACATTTGATCATTACTAATGACTTAAATATTTATTAGATAAAATTTTTAGATATTTTGTAATAAACATTACTAATTATTATAATAAATTCTCAGAAACAACCAAGAAAAACTAAGTTTTAAACCTAAATTTTATTTATTTAGCAATAAAATTTATTTAATAAAATGTACCTTTCATCAAGAACATAAGGAAGATTAGCAAATCTAATAATCACAATAGCAGAAGGAGAGAAGAAGACTGAAATAGCCAGATAAGTGTTGGCTGAATAGAAAATGTTTGAACCATACACAGCTTTCAGAAGATTAGATTAACTAAGATCAGGTGAGTTAACTGTTGTAGATATCTCTGACTTTTTGGCTGATAATAAGATCTTCCCAACATAAGTCTAGCTTGAATATTTATTTAAAAGGCTGGATTTGAATCATGATGGTAGAATTACATATCCAGAGTAAATTATATAGAATATTATTAAGTTTCGTCAAGGCCATATTACCAAAAGAAGATTCAAGATTAAGATAGATTGCTTCATTAAGAGATAGCTATTATATTGAAGTAAATATGCTTCTTCCAACAGAAGTTGAATGGGGACTTTCAAGAGTCTTATAATAAGAAATCTAAAATTTCAAGTACTAATTAAAAATATAATTTTAGTTCAATTACAGCAGCATAAGAAATTTTGACAGGAAGTGCAGATTTTACATCTTTAGATGCATTTAGATGCATAGATTAATTATATATAGGCTATATAACAATAGAAAGGTATAAGATTTATATAACATCATTTATAGTTTACAAACTTTCTTAAGAGGTAATGGTGCTAAATTAACATTTGATGAATTGTAAGCTTTCTTTAGAGTTGTTGATTCTGATGAGGATGGTAGAATCACTTATTCAGAATTATTAGAGGCAATTACATTTGTGCCTGATTATTTCTAAAAGGAAAGATAAATAGTGAATGAATTGAGAAGAAGCAGGGAAAGAATTTCATAATTAGAAAAGGAGAGAGAAGTCTTAGATGATTTACAAAGAAGTAGAGAGAGAATTGATGATTTAAGAAGAAGTAGAGAAAGATTAGAATAATATCAAGATTTATAAAAGAGTAGAGAGAGATTGGAAGATTTAAGAAGAAGTAGAGAGAGATTAGATGATTTAAGAAGAAGTAGAGAGAGATTAAATTAATTGGAAGAATTATAGAAAAGCAGATAAAGAATAGAATAATTAGAAGATTTGAAAAAGAGTAGAGAGAGATAAGCATAGATTGATGAATTAAGAAGAAGTAGAGAGAGATTGGATGATTTGAGAAGAAGTAGAGAGAGATTAGAATAATTGGAATAAGAAAGAAAGAATAATGAATAATTAGAGGAACTTAGAAAATCAAGAAGTAGAATTGAAGAGTTGTAAAAGTAAAGAAGAAGAATAGAAGATTTGAGAACAAGTTAAGAAAGATTAGATGCTTTGAAAAGAAACAGAGATGAATTAGAATTGAGAAAGAGTTAAGAGAGACTTAATGAATTGAAAAAGAGTAGAGAAAGATTGGAATAAATAGAGGCTTTAAGATAGAGTAGAGAACAATAGAGAGCTTTAGATGAATTAAGATAAAGTAGAGAAAGATTGGAATAATTGAGAGTGTCATAAAATAGAATAGATTAATTAGAAAATGAGAGAAAAGCATTATAAAGAAGTAGACAAATAGAGAGAGAGATTGATTATGAAAGATAAAGAAGTAAAGAGAGATTAGAGAGATTAGAATTAGAAGCTTAACTTGAAAGATAAAGAGAGAGAGCATTAGAATAAGAAATAGTAACATAAAGCAAGATTGTGTAAAGTAGAATTTATGACACACCTTAAAGATTTTATTGATTATTGAGATAATAAAATAAAATAAAATTTTGTTTAATATGAATATCATTCAATTTTAATTATTTGAAAACACAGTATAGGTGAGTATGACATTATTTAGAAATGCTATATAATGTGTAGTAAGTGATACTCAAAAATTTGGTAGTGTTTTGATAGCAGAATGTGAAAAGATGGGTGAAGATGAGAATATTTATGAAGTAAAAACAAAATTTGGATCAAGAGAAATAGTAGAATATGAATATTTTGCAAGAAAAATAATTGAAGAAATGTATAATTCAAAAAGAATAGTTGCAGAGATGTAAAAGAAATATCAAACATAAGAAAAATAATTCAATGTATTTTTAGGTAAAAAACTATTGTTATTCATATCATTAAATGATAGAGAGAATATTTAAAAAAATAAAGTCATAATTGAAGAAATTACAGCAAATCTAACTAATCTGATATGAGTATAATTATGTGTTAATTATTTATTTGAAATTAAAATATGATTAATATACAACCAAGAACAAGAGAATAAAGAGTAAAAATTGAAGATTATTTTATATTAGGAAGCTCAAAAAGATAAGGATTTAATTGAAAAGACTAGAATTGATTAAAGAGGTGAATATTATAATTTATATTGTAGTTGGATATGAAGCAAGAGGTTTAGGAGTTGGAAACTTGATACATCATGCACCACCTTAATCATCACTTTATGTTCCTGGTAAGTGTTTTAAATATTTAAAGAAAATGAGAGATTTGATAAGGATTTTGCTATTGCTGATAAGAAATAGAGAGAAATGTAACTTTAATAGAAAGAATAAGTTATAGAAAAGAAAAGAATGGAAGGACTAGATAGAGAAACAAAAAAATGGGAATATTAAGAGAAACAAGAATAAAAAGATTAATAAAAACTAATCAATCATACACAAGCTTTAACTTAAGGAAAGAGAAATTAAAATGGGTATAAATTCAAAATTATAATTATTAGATTAGCTTATAATCCTATTACTTTATAATATGATAAGACTTAATAAGGAAATATATTAAAGGAATAGGATGATTAGGCAAAGGTTCGTCAATATGTTAGAGCCTAAAATCTAGATTAAAAAGGGAATGCTGGATTTAATATTTTGACAGGAGAATCTCGTAATGGAGTTGAATAGATTGTACCAAATCATTTGAAAAATCAATATTAATAAAAATTGAGAGATCATGAGTAACATTTAAAAATTTAAACTCAATCTTAATTTAACAATTGAGAAATAGAATGAAATTATATATATATATATAATAATTAAATGGATTACTACAAAGTTTTAGAATTACCTAGAAGTGCAACAGAAGCAGATATCAAGAAAGCATATAGAAAATTAGCATTGAAATGGCATCCAGTATTTGTTTAATCAATTATAATAGGATAAAAATCCAGATAATAAGGAAACAGCTACAAAAAAGTTTAAGGAAATAGCAGAAGCTTATGAAGTTCTTTCAAAACCTGAGAAGAAATCTCATTATGATAAATATGGTCATTAATAACCACCTCCAACTCCTAATTATTAGCAATCTAACAATTTTGGAAATCAATATTAACAAGACTATAATGAATTTTAAGAATTTCCTTCTGGATTCCAAAACAATTTCAATAGTTTCAATAATTTCAATTAATTTAATAATAGACCTCAGTTTAATAAGTTTTCTGAATAATCTTTTGGGTTTCCATAATTTAATAGAATGCCAGATTTAAATAAATTCTTTTTTGGTGATAATTTTGATCCATTTGAAGTGTTCTAGAATTTTTTTAAAAATGATCCATTTTTTAATTAAGATTTCTTTGGAAATAATTAGCAATAATAATAAACTAGTTTGACTAAAGCTAATTCTTATAAGAATGATTTTGATGATGATTTTTTTAAACCATTTTATTAAAATGGTTAAAATCAAAGTAACAATTTTATTAGAGGATAAACTCATAAGACTGTATAAACTACTACAACTACAATGTAATTTATAGTATATATTAATTTAGGAATGGACAACAAGTATAAAAAGTTAAAACAACAATAATTCATCCAGATGGAAGAAAAGAAATTAAAGAGGAGATAAAACAATTATCTTAGTTATAAAAACACAACAGTTCCATTTACTGATAAGATTATTATATAATAGAAAATAAGATATTCAACAATTTTAGTTATTTATACATTTTTATTTATGGTATTAAAATATTAAAAGAATGTCCTAAGATAATAAATAAGATTAAGATTTATCAAACTTAACTCTTGCTGAATTATAAAAGTTAAAAGAGGAAAATAAGTTGGATAAGCTTTTAGATTAAGAAAAGTTAAATAGAGAAAAGAAGTCTACAGATAATGAGAATAATATAATAAAAAATGAAGAGTCATAACAAACTATTAAATTATCTTCAGATGATCCTGCTGAATTATATGAGAAATTAAAATAGAAATGGGGACTTTAAGAATAATAAAAAACATAAGATGGAAGTATATTTAAATATTAGAATATATTAGTAAGTTAAGATTAAACAAAGAGTAAATTAGAGATATTATTAGAAGAGAGAAGAAATAGAAAACCACCAAAACTATAATAAATTTAAAATGATTATATACAAAAAATATAGGATGAAACAGTGGTTGATTCTGTATATAGTAAGGAAGGACCAATGCCAAGAACTATATAATAAATGTTGACAGAATATTAAGGAATAAAAGGTGCTGTTAATATTGGGTAAGAGTGGACTGATATAATATAATAAGGAGTGAAGACAAATTTAAAGAATTAAGAATAAGCTGCCAATAGTAAACATAAAAAATATCTAATTAGATTATTTTTGGTTGATGGCAAAAAAAGGACGTTTAGGAGTAGATGGTTTTGCAATTGCTTTTGGAATATTTGGAATAATTTTAATTCCAATTTATTTTTATTAAAGATAGAATCGTAGAAGAGGAGCATATAAATAAGAAATAAAAATAGTATCTGGAGTGAAAGATTGGGAAAATTCAAGTTTAGATATTGATGATGTTTCAGTATAACAAACATATTATACATTATTTTCTGAAGAAATATCAGAATTAATGAAAAAGAAGATGGTGGTTTAATAATAAATCAGTAAACTTTTGGGAAGAGAAAAATGATAAATATCAGATTTATTTTTAACAAGAGATGACATTGATTTAAAAAATATTTTATAATTAAAATATTATATATGAAAAGAGTTGTCTAAAAAATATAACATTTAAAGAATATGTCTTAAGTAATAGCTTCTGGTGATCATATTGTTACAGTTAAAAATATATTGAATGCTTTTGAAAAATAAACTAAAGAAGATTTAAGTTATTTGGAAAAGAATTTGTTAAAAATATTTCCTCTTTTTGGATAGATAAAGAAATCTTAAAAATCATAATAAAAATTTTATGAACTCATATCTTAACTATAAATTGAATATTACTAAAACAATTAAGTTATTTTTTATAAAGGAGATATTGGAAGAAAGATGTATTTTGTTCTATCTGGCCATCTTTTGAGTTTCCCTTATGATCATAGAGATATAAGTATTTAAATGTTTGATTACAGATAACCATACGGCAAATAAAGAACTTAATGTAGGAGATCATTTTGGAGAAATAAGTCTTTAACATCGAATTCCAAGAACACTTACAGTTATAAGTAAAGGTGAAGTCATTTTATTAAGTGTAAATTATGAGACATATTCTAATTATATATAATAAACAGTAGATAAAATTCTAACTGACTAATATAAATTCATAAGAACTTTAAGTATCTTTTAAGATTGGAATGAATTCACATTATAATTAATATTACATCATTTAAAAGAAGAAAAGATATAAAGAAATTAATATGTATTTAATGAAGGAAATAAAGATTAAAATTTATATATAATAAAATTTGGAGAGATTATATTATAAAAATAATATACAGTAAATTAGAAAAAGAGTGAAAATGGTTTGATTTGTTTAGGTTAAGGTTAATGTTTTGGAGATTTTGAATTTATAGAAAATTAATCTTGGTTACATAATAAGAATTCAATTAAAGAAATAAGTAGATAAATGGATGCAAAATCTACAACAGAATCTTTGATTCTTTATTTACCATTTTTAACTTATATAAGAATATAAGAAGAATATCATAGTTCAAGTTTACAATCATTTTTATCCACATCTAAATAGGTTGTTATATAGAGAATGAAAATATTACAATAGTAAATTATAAATAAAAAAATAAAATTAGATGAAGAATCTGAAAGATAAGATGAATTGTCTGAACTTAGAATGTTTAAAGATTAAAAATAAGAAGAAAAATAACCTTAAATTATAAATGATACATCTAAGATTCGTCATTCTAATAATCCTTATATATCATTAATGGGAACAATCAAAAATAATAAAAACAAAGAACATTAATAATAACCATCTTAATAAATAGATTAAATTGCTAATTAATTTTCTTAGAAATCTATTCTAATGAAATTTGATAGAGGACATAAAATATTATTATTAAAGAAATTAAGAGATGCATCTATATTACCAGATGTTAAAGATAATTTCATCTATTAATAAACAACTGTAAGAAGTAGTTGTTCAAGATTAAGAATGAATAAAAAATATTAATAGAATAATCAACAAGATAGTGTTACCATAATCAAACCATTTGTTAATTCTAGATCTCACACTCCTGATTCTTCTGTTGTATTACCAAATGAATTTAAATAATAAAATGAAATAAATAAATGTTAGAGAGCATTTACATTTAAACTTAATGATTTTCACAATTTCAAAGCTTCATCAAATTCTGTTGGATATTCACGATCAATATCTTAAATGAATATTAGTAGAAGTAGTATTAATCGTAAATCACCAAGTAAATATAAATTCGAAATTGAATATGAAAAAAATTAATCATAATCTCCATAAAAATAACCTAAAGTTGAGATTGACTTATGTGTATATGGGAAATAATGATCTACCTATATATATTTCTATAAACTTTTAATAATTTATATAATAATTATGGTTTATTATAAATTATTGTTTTCATGTGAGACCAAAAATGTTGATGCTATCTCAACCGGAGGAGCTAATTATGAGTAACATTACAATTATCATATTAAAGATGGCATATCTCTTTAGTTTGTTCAAGTTGTCAAACTGAAATTAATGAAATCTATTTTAGAGGAGATGATCAAGTAGATGTTGTCAATTCTAGAGGATAATGTAATTTTTAAATGAAATGTAAAACCTGTGCTAAAATGATAAATATATCATTAGAGAAATTTCCAGACACAGTCAATGTTCAAGAAATAAGTATATTCAATATTATTAATTGTTAGGTAAAGATATTTAAATTGCATTATTCGATTGCAGAGGTGCTGAACCAAAAACTTGGAATTTCTAAGGTTTAACAGTGATTACACCAAATGGAACAGTATTTAATGATGCTGATTTGACTGATACATGGGTTGAATATGATGAGAAAGCTGCAGAGGAAGTATTAGTAGATAAATTTAAAGCTTATTTCTAAAAAACAAAGTGAATTCATAAGTATTATTAAAAATCATATATATCAAACTTTAAATTATTTTAAACTAATTCTTTATTGATTATGAGTGCTGCAAAGTTTATGAATATCTTAACTCAAAGAGATTAATAGTAAATAACTTTATTAAACATCTATAGATATCTGGAAAATCCATAATTCAACTCTTATTAGTAATTCAAATAGGCGATATAAACACTTGGTTTTCAACAAACCTAACCTACTATAATGAATTTTAAAAACCAATGTACTCCTCCTACATCAGATAATTCACCATATTTCTTTTCGAAATAAGAATAATGGTAAAAAAACTAAGACTTGTTTGCCAAACAAGTTAACACTAGTTCCAGTAAATCTTATCGTGCTATCTACCCAAATAAAAAATTAACATCTTTAGAGGATAGATACTAATAACACAATTCCTAATCTTATTTTATGAATAAAGTGTTATCCTCTGAGCCTAGTCCACTTCTATAATATAAATCTCAAAGTCCTTCGATAAAAGAAAAAGACTAGAATGAAATGAGTTAAATTTAATAATAGATGTCTCATCCTATTTTAAAAAAGTCCAACCTTAAGATTAAAGTTGATGAAGCAGGAAGAATTAAAAAAAAAAAAACTGTACAAATAGTTGAAATCTAATTGGAGAAAGGCAATTAGAAAGAAGGCTAAAAGAAAAGCCCTAAAAAAATCATAACGAAAACACAAATTAGAACTGTATAAGACTTTTTGGTTGAAAATTCAAACAAAAAAACAAAATGAAATTTTATCTTTTAAAAAATTTCATCATATACACATCATTCTTACTCATCCATATGTACCATCGATTCTTAGTTCTTTTTTTATTATATTTTTTATTAAATCTGAAATCTGTTAGAGAGACTTATTTCATTCTAAAGTTAATAAATAGTTTTGCATAAAGCTCTCCTCTATGAAAAGTCATTATTGATATCTTGTTTAGGACTTGTTAGTAAGGTTTAAATAGTAGAATTGAGTTTTTTGGATTAAGGTGTTAAAATTTATCTATAATTATTTTACATATAATATTTTATTATATTAAGACATATTTTCATATTGAATACTCAATTATATATTTAGAAATATTCCTTGTTATTTTATATTGTTTAATTTACAAATCTTAATATCAATTATAATGATTAAAAGAGAGATGGTTACTTAAGTGACTATATTGTTTCAATTGAAAATACAACTAAATATCTCAAAAAAGATCTATTTATTATTACCTCAAGTTATTATAAAAATATTAAATGTCTAAAAGAAACCTTTTTGAGAAATAAGATAGTAATTTATCAAGGGGATCTTTTGCCAGATAAAACACAAATCGAAATCTTGGAGGATAGAAATCATTTTTTTCCAAATTTACAAATACTCTTATGAAACCATAAGATGAAGGTTGTTTTTAAATTCTTACTTTCTAGAAATATAGTTTTTAGGTAAAGGGTAGGACTAATGTATTCGTGTTTTAATTTATTTACTATTGAATTATGATGGAATGGAATAATATTTGAAAAAATAATCAGTCCTTGCTCCATTAAATTCATATAGTCCCATAATGAAAAATTATCAAGACTTAAGTCCTATAAGAACGTAATATATATATATTATAAAAGAGAATTGATATACTATTTTTAAATAATTTCTGTAAGAGATTTTCATGACTTTTATGTTGATTTTTATGCTACTTTTGATAAAAATAAAAATTTTTCCCTTGAGCCTGCTGAATTTAAATAACTTCTAGAAGTTGCAATAAATAAATGTGTTGGCCCTAAAAAATTTAAGGTTGTTACTGATATTTTTTTAAATGAACCTTCATCATATGAAAACTAATTAAATGACAAAATCTTAGGAGAAATGATTGAAAACTTTAGAGATTTAGATAAGGAATCAAAAATTGATTATTTACTTCTATTTCCTTATATCCTTAGTTTTTTTTTGGAGTTTACTTATTCAGAAATAAAATATCGATAGGGAAGATTAGATTTAATGAGAGGTACTGAAATAATAAAGGGGAAGGAAGTAGAGATAAAAAACATTACAAGTTTAGTTACAATACTTAAGGAGATGGGAATAGATTATCTTCGAGATAAAAGAACTAACTGTTTGACATATCGAGATGTAGAAAACGTTTTAATTAAATTAAAAAATATTTAGAAGTGGATAACATTCGACATAATCAAATAGATTATAAATTAGTTAGCCAAATTGATGTAAGTTGATTAGAAAACTCAAAATGAAGGTAAGCCTTTGAAGTTACATAAGATTATTAATTTTTTGGCATTGAAATTATGTATACATTAAAATTGTTTGCATATAAGTAAATTAGACAAGGATAAATAGAAACCACCATCAGCATATTTAGAAGTATTAGTTTTATGGAATGCTGCTATGTATGGATAAATAATGAAACAAACAAATTTTGATGCATAATTTAAAAAATTTTTAGATAAACATTACTCAGATATTGAAAGTTTTAATAGAGTTGAAGCTCTAAAAGTATTGGAATCATTTTTTAAGAAGAAATTTCAATTGATGCCAAAAGATTTAATTAAATTGATTATGGAGTAACATTCATCTTTATAAAGTAAAAAGGTTATTATTTAATCACCAATAACAAAAGAAAGTTTACAAAATGAGCTTTATCAAATGATGTGTAAAGATGGATATAGAAAATTATAAGAATATATTCGTATAAGTTATGATGGTGTTATAAAATCTACTAATAGTGATAAATTAGCTTAATATAAAGGTTAAGGTAAAGATTTTAATGATGATCCTTAAATTAATTCTCCAATATCTAGTGATAGATAATTTAAACCATAATAAGTTGGAGATTCTAAGAAATAATAATAATAATAATAATAATAAAAAAGTATTGAATCAAATTCTGATAGTGAAAGTGAATAAGAGATTAAACCAAAAAATAAATTAAAAAGAGCAGTAAAGGTTATAAGTTCAGAATAGGCATTTGCATAAAAAGTTGATTAAAAAAAAGATGTTTTGAAAGCATGTTTAATTATGGATAGCTTTTTAAAAAGATAAAATTAAATGTACCAAAAAAATCAATAAAGTAAAATACTTAAATAAAATTGTTAAACTCCAGATAAATAAGAGAATTTAAAAGAATTTAATTTGATTTAAAAAGATATTGAAGAAAATAAAGAAGCTACAAATGAGTAGAATATTACTAAAAATAATAATAATAATAATAAAGTTAAAGAAAATAAACAACAAAAAGAATAATTTATAAATCATAATGAAAATTAACCTGAATCATCAAATATGGAGGAGAAACATAAATTATCAGCATTTCATATGGTTAGACCAAAAATTATATTAAAAGATATTAAAAGACATTCTCAATCATAATCTGGTGATATATTCTCAGTTGCAGGGAAAAATGATAAAAATGTTGGTCCTTCAAATTTTAAGAATGCATATTATGGAAAATTGAATACTTAATCAGATGCATCAAAAATAATGAATTGGAGTACTTCCACTAAAAGTCAAGTATTTTAATTAACAGATGAAGTAATATTTATTAATTTTATTATAGGATTTTAAAGATGATGAAGGAAAGTTTTAAGTTGTTATTGATGATGTTTAGTTATAAACTTAAATTTTGATTTAATAAACTTAAGGTAAAACTAAAAGACCTAAGGATAGATCAACTTGTTATTATTGCTCTATTTATTGATTTTAATCTAAATAATTTAAGATCATTTATTTACACTTATAAGTTAACTTGTTATAATCTTCATCTCACAATTTATTTATAGTAAGTTGAAAAAAAATAAATGATTTCCAGAAAGGCTACTTAATTATCCCATTAGAATAATGGTGAGGAGAATGATAAAAGAATACTCAAGATGTAAACTTCTTTTTTTAAATCCTTTACATCTTCAAAGAAAGGAGGCAAGGATGGTGAGGGTAGTCAATATTTTATTTAGAATAGAGTTTTAATTTTTCATTCGAACTTAGGATTGTGCATTTAATACAATACTTTACATGCTAGTAAATTTTTAAAAAGCAGACGAAGATTCTAAAAAAAAGGGCTTTTCTTTATTAAGTAATCCTAAGCCAATTATGAATATGGAATCATATAAAGATCTTAGTGAACTGAGACCGTACTTATGTGTGTATTAAAAATAGAGAGCTGATATATTTTTTTACCGTTATTTCCGTGAGGGATTTACATGATTTCTATGTTGATTTTTATGCTTCCTTTGATACAAATAGAAATTTTAGTTTAGAGAAGAAGGAGCTTTAAAAAATGTTATAGACTATGTTAGTATTGATTGGACATAAGAAATTTAAAGTTTTTAGTGATCGGGCTTTGATAGAGACAGATGCTTTTGAAGGAAGTCTTACCTAAAAATTATTAGATGATATAGGTGAAAATTTTATGTTGCCAAATGAATAAAATAAAGTTGATTACTTATTGGTATTTCCATATATCTTAAGTTTTTATTTGGAATATACATACCAAGATATCAAGAATAAACAAAAAAGATTGGATGTTATCAAGGGAACTGAGTTCATAAAAGGGAAAGAGGTTGAAATCAAAAATATTACAAGTCTTATTTCAATTTTGAAAGAAATGGGAATTGATTATTTAAAAGAGAAAAATACTTATAAAATTTCCTTTAGAGATGTTGAAAATATTTTATTAAAATTTAAGAATATATAATAATGGATAACTTTTGAAGTCATCTAATAGATTTTATAATCATTAAGTAAGATCATGTAAGTGGATGAAAAAACATAAGAAGAAACTAAGAAATTAAAGATACATAAAATAATTGATTTTGTGGCTTTAAAATTATGTATTCATTAGGATTGTCTAAAAATAAAAAAAACAAAAAAGAATCCTAGTTAATCTATGTTTCTAGAAGTAAATCATTATTATTAAAATTAGGTATTAGTATTATGGAATTGTGCTTAATTTGCAAAATATGCAGAAAAAAAAACTTTGACTTTAAAATTTGAAAAATTTCTAAATGAACATTATTAATAGAAAGAAACCTTTGTTAGATTAGAAATGTAAAAGTGTTTGGAAACCTTTTTTAGAAAATCCTTTTAGTTGATGCCTAAAAAATAAATATATGAAATCATTTAATGTCATAATCTTTTTGCAGATAAAAATATTATTAAGAATTATTGTATTGAAAAAGAGGAATTTTAAAACTCTCTTCACACTATGATATGTACTGATGGTTATAATAAATTAAAATAATATGTTAAAATCATTTTTGATGGAATGACAAAGCATACAAATTTAACAATAACATAATATTAAAATTATGGTAAAGACCTTGATATAGATAGTAATTAGGGTGGAATATCTTCTTAGAGATAGTTAAGAGATAAATAAAATTCTTAATAATTATCAATATAATAATAATAAAAAAAAGAAAAAGAAGTAAGTGATAGTAGCAAAAGTAGTGATGAAGAATAAATAGTAACTGCTAAACCTAGTCAAAAATTTAAAACAGCAGTCAGAGCTATTTAATCAGGAAATGTCATAATAAAAGAAAAAAATGAAAGCAAAGATATATTAAAAGCTTGTTTAATGATGGATAGTTTTCTTAAACGTTAAACTTAAAGAATTAAAAATTATGTTAAAGTATCGAAATCTGTAAACATTTCTGTAGATAAACCTGATGTAAAACAGTTAGATAAATCATTAGTGGATCACGATGATTAAAAGGAATTATTTGATCCTTCTGAAATTTTGAATAAGAGAAGATAAGAATAGAAAATAAAAGAAATCCATAATATAAAAAAAGAAAAAGAAACAAAGGTTTGGGAAAAAAAAAATCTACCATCAGAAAAGAAATCAGAAGAAGACATTGAAGTAGTTAGTACATAGGTAGAGTAACCTATAGTTATTACAAATGAATTAAAATTTCCAGAATCTTAACAAAAGAAAAAATTAAATAGAGTTGAAGTAGCTAATGAATTGCAAATGGTTTTAGGAAAATCAAATAGTGATTTTGGTCCAACAAATTTTAAGTAAGCAATTAGATTATAAACAACATCTTAAATGGTATAACCTGTAAAATTCAATAAATAAAATGATGTAAAAAATATTAATATATGAAATTAGGAATAAGATCATTTAGTAATAATTGATGAAAGTATTTTAGAAAATTTGATTAAACGTAATTAATAATAAGAAAGAGTGAGAAAATCTACAAGGGATGATTGTCAATGTTTAATTTATTGAAGTTTTAATGTATGAATATAAATTAAGTATTAAACTAAGAAAAATTATTCTTTATATTCCAATTAATCACCAGAAAGTTGAGTTAAAATTTGAGTAATTTTATAATAATTCAATGAAGGCAATTTTAGAAATAAAGAATGATAAACATTTATATGATAACAGAATCATGACAAGGATAACAAGTATATTTTAATGTATATGCAGATTTTAGATGAAATATAATCAATAAATATTTAAATGAATTGTAGCTTTTCATAATTTAAATTTCCTAAGTGTTTCAAAATACAAAGATAATTCTTTCTAGAGAATCAAGAATTTTTATTTTTATTAATCTTCTTCAATCATCACATTCTTAAACTTTCTTAAATATTATTCTTCTCGATTTTATTTTGAACAAGAGCAATCCAAAGTCGTTTCATTAAATAAATTACAAGGATCACCTGCGATTGGCATTATTAATGGTGATTTGGTCTTAACAAAATAAAACTCTTCAATAATTGGCATTTTTCTATTCATTACTTTAATTAATTAAAAAACTATAATCATAAAAAATAAATCAGAAATCATAAACTTATAGAATTCTTACAAGGATAGAAAAAACGAATAATTAAAGTCTTTTATTAAAACAAGAATCCAAACAAAATATTAAGGAATATTATTTATATTCTAAATTTTATTGTTATTTCTTATAATTATTCTTATTTCAAATATACTCTTTGTTTACTAGTTAAAATTATATTAAGTATATATAAAATTGAAATATGTTGCAAAAATGCTCAATCTAAATTCATATGAAACATTAAATAAAATTGATTTTTCTTGAATTATCAACTAGAAAAAAGAGATTCAATTCCATTTTTTAATAATTCTTTGATATATATACATATTTGATAATATTCATTTATATAAATGTCAGAGCAGAATTTACTCAGATATTATTATATAAATAATTAAAAATGCCTCCAAAAAAATAAAAGATTGACCAATTTTTTGAATCAAAGGAAAAAAAGGAATAACAATAAAATAATGATAATAAAATTATTGAGGAAGAATACAAAGTACTTCTTTTCATAAATGTATAAGCCTGTACCTGAAGGTATTGTTCCTTTTGATGATTTTTATAATGGCCTGTTTAGTTGGTAGAAAAGTTTAAAAAACTAAGAAGCTAACCTCAAACACATTTATGAATTTATCAAAAAAGAATATTAAACAAAAACTTGTTACCCTCCATTTGAAAAAATATTCAATGCATTCCAACTTACACCTATCAATAAGATTAAAGTTGTAATCGTTGGATAAGACCCGTACATTAATTAAAATGAAGCTATGGGATTGTGTTTCTCTGTCCCTCGTTCATAAACAAAGATACCTCCCAGCCTAAAAAATATTTATAAATTGCTTTCTACAGATATCAAAGGATTTAAAACTCCAAATCATGGGGATCTTACCAAATGGGCTTAATAAGGAGTATTTTTACTTAATACTGTATTGACTGTTGAAGCTGGAAAGTCTAATTCACATAAGGATTGTGGATGGATAAAATTTACAGATTAAGTGATTGAGGTTATCAATAAAGAATGTAGTGGATTAGTATTTTTATTATGGGGATTGCCAGCCTAAAAGAAGGCAAAAGGTGTGGATAGATAAAAACATTATATATTAGAAACAGTTCATCCAAGTCCATTGTCTGCTAAAAATGGTTTCTTTGATTCAAGTAATGAATATTTAAATGATTAGATCACTTCTCCAAGTGTAATTAGTATTTAATTCAGAATGGAAAAGAGCCAATTGATTGGACTTTGGATTGATAATATAAAATTATAAATGAAAATTGGTAAATTGGGATTGTTCTTTTATATATAATAAATTTAAATTCATTTGAGTATAAAGATTTCAATATTGTAACTAAAATAATCTGTGCATGTAATTTACTTGTTCTAATTGAAATAGCATTTAACTTGTAGTATGATATTAACTACTGAGTATCTAATGGTATGTTTCAAGATGAAGAATTTATTGGGATTTAAGTAAAAAATAAATAGCCTAACAGTCATTTAAGAATGCATTTCATTCAAGAACTAAACTACCTTAATGGTTTTTTACAAAACTTTTATCAACAAGTTCTTTTAAACAAATAGATATTCAATACAATTTAAAATAACAAAAATCTTAGAGTACTTATGTTAAAAATCATTTATTTTGAAAAAATCAATTTATTTACTAGAGAAGGAATAGAAATAAGCAGAAATTAGAATAATTTATGAATAAATAAAAGGAATTGGTTTTAATATGAATATGGCTGATAAATTTTTGACTATCGTTAATAAATTTAAAATATCAAAAATGGATGAATACATTACGGTAATTAAGTATTAATAGTGTAGTAGAATTACAGAGAATTAGAGAAACTAATAGATGGAATTCCTGTTCCAGATATTACAGTATCTTCCATGTCTTAATAATCTGATCGAATGACACCTTAATCAAAGAAAAAATAATCTCTAACTAGGGAACAAGTGCAACGCATTTTAAGAAGAACAACCGAGTAGGCTTAAATCCCCATTAACAAATAGAAGGTCTTTACTATGCAGACCTTTAATTGTAAAGAGAATTCAAATGATGAATAAATGCTTAAATTGATGAAGTAAAAGGAAGGGAAAAGTAATTCAGAACTTTAGATATTGTAACACTAAATTAAAGAATAGTAAAAAGTTATAGAGCAATAAATACATTAGATTGGATAAATAAATATTGAAATTGAATATTTGACAAATGAATTATAGGATAATCAAGAGAAAAGATAAACTGATGCTAAAAAAGTCTTACAATTATAATAAATTAATGATTAGTAACAAAAAATCATTGAAGATTTACGTATTGAGTTATCAGTGGCTAAAAGAGTTAGTTCATAATAATAAAATAAGGAATAAGATTCTATGAATTAGATTAGCTTATTGAAATCAAAAATCAATAGTTTAGAATCAGAAATTAATAGAACTAGGACAACTTTTACACTTACATCTCCTAAAAATGAGACTATGCAGACAGATGTATTTTCAAATAGAATTGATCCAGAATTATTAAGTGAAGAAGAGACTTTAAGTGTCTTGCTCAGTTTATTAGGTAGGGTTTCAAAGAGTTAAAGAATGTCATATTTATTAAATAAAAATGCAGATTTCAAATTTTTAATCAGATGTAAACGAAGTCAACCAAGTGTGAACAAAATCTCAATTCTATAAAATAGTAAATCTTTGTGTGATAGAAAATTATCATACAACCATGAAAATTTCAAACAGATAGTTAAAAATGTGGGAATCAAAAACCAATGAATTATACTTTATCTATTTATTTATATAAATATTAATAATGTTTTTAGATTCCAATATTATTGAAAATAGTGAAGAAGATGAAACACCAAACATTTGCTTAGATACTTTTGGCTTAAGCCAAGAATTAGATTAAAAAGTATAATTTATTTAATTGATAGAAAAGTAAAATAAAGTGTTAAAGAAAAATAAAAATTTTAAGAAAAATTTAGGAGTTGGAAATGCTTAATATGATTCCTATGATATTGATTTGAATGAATTTGTTATTCAAAAGCAAACTTTTACATAAGAGAATGAATAATTAAGAGGATCAGTTGAATTAAATGTAGACCCTTAATTATTCGAAGTTGTATAATTTGATCCAGTAAAGTAATAAGAGGAAGAAGATAAACATTCGCAAACTATCTAAATGGAATTTAAATTAAAAGAAAAAGAAAATAAACATAATTTATAATAAGAACAATAATAATAACAATAATAACAATAATAACAATAATAACAATAACAATAATAACAACAATAAAAACAATAACTATAACAATAACAATAATAACAACAATAACTATAATAAGAATAAGAATAATAGTAAGAATGTATTATTGAAATCTGTAATTTTGAATAAATTTCTGTTTAAGATTTAATAGCTATTCCCCCTATTTCTCCTTATGCTGAAAAAATTACTTAATTACATTTACCAGATTATTTACACGATTTTCTTGTAAATCCAATCCCCATAGAAGGAATGTTTTAGTGCACAATATAAAGAGACAAATCTGGACTTAATAGATTTGTTCCTAAATACAGAATGTATTGGAGTCATAACGGTTAATTTTTGCTAGCTGCAAAAAAGATTTTAAATAAAAATAAGTATATTGTCACTTAAGATGGAGATTTTAAGTAGAAAGATGAACTTCTGATGATAGGTAAAGTAGAATAAAGTTAATAATCAAAGGCTGATTATAATTTATATGATAATGGAGTAAAAAAGAAAAATCAAAGTAAATTCAAGAAACTGAGAACTTAATTAGGTAGTGTGTTTTTTGATACTACTTATGAAAGCTAGACTCGGCCTAGAAAAATAGTTTTAGCATTAAGAAAAAGTGAAAAGGAAACCATATAATTTATTAGTCGTAAGCCATAGGTTATTATAACTGGCACATGTAAGTATTTTAGGAATGATTAGAAAAATTATATACTCTTGATTTCTTTGGAAGAGTGAAAAAGCCATCAATAAAGAATTTTTAATTGGTCTTAAAAAGTGATGATAAAGATATAATATATGTCCAATTTGGAAAAGTTGATAAGAATCGATTCAATTTAGATTTTATGAGTCCTTTAAGTCCCTTAATAGCTATGTAATTAGCTTTATGCAATTTGAATTTCGCAGGGAAAGCATGATTTTATTATTTTTGAATTATTAATATATATATAAATAAATTATGAAAAGTTAATTATTTAAACAAATCATTCATTAATTTGTATATATCCAAAATCTAAGTTTATAAAAATGAATATTTTTCAAAGATAAGAATGATGTAATAATTAAAATTGAAAATTCTTTTTTTAGTCTAATTTATCCAAAAAAATACATATTTTATTGATTATAACAATTGATAATAATAATAATAATACAATAATATATAAGATAAAATGGATGAATAAAAGCAAAATAAAATCATATTAAAAGTATTATGTTCTTAAGAATTAGATTTTAGTAAAATAAGCTTTAATACAGTAATATTTAATTAACATAAATGTATGTTGTCTTTTGAATGATTACTTTTACACTATTGCTTTAAATGGTCTTGCTATAATATTCATTGCTTTTGTTTATCATATAATTCCTTTGAAGAGTAGTAAAATAAAATACATAGTAGAATATTCGTTGTTAGCTGGAGTCTAAGTAAGATTAAAAATATATTAGATTCTTGCAATTTTCATGAAGGAATTACTAATATATTTAGCAAGTTCATTGTTAGGTTTATCAATTCTTTCAGTGCTTTTTAAGATTTGCAGAACTCAGTTAAACGTTGATCAATCACTAGGACTTTTTAAATTAGTAATTATATATAGGTTAATAGTTGAAAGTGTGTAGGAATGTTGAAATGTTTTTTAAGTTTGCAGCTTTTATTTTTATCACTGCATCTAAATTCTGTATTACCATGGAGCTGGATGTAGATATTTGTTATTTTGTGGTTTATTTTAGTTTGTGGTTTACTTTTTTAAATTTGTATGATTTTGAATTTATTGTATAAAACTTTGAAAAGATTGAATTATTCAATTGAAAGAAGAAATAGCACAAATATTAAATATTATGGTGGAATATGGTATACAATATAATTACATTGTTTAACATTCAATCCATTCTTTACTTTACTTAACTTTTGTCTAACAATGGACTAGAACTTTACTATGATATATCTTCCAATAATGTGCATAACTGGATGGATGATAATGATGATTGTATCATTTATCATTCGTAAAGAAGTAAAGTAACAGTAAATAGACAATAAGATAATATTATTAGTAAATTAACAATATGATCCCATAAGTTGGCACTTCCGAAAACGAAGTATTCATGAACGAAGGCATTCCCAAGTATTTGATGAAGATCTCATCCACTTATTTCTAATAAACTGATAAACCATTTGAAATTCTATCTACATCTCCTCGTAAATCAAATGATGCTGAAATGAAATGTTTAATTTGTTTTGAGAATGAGAGTGGATATGTACTAATGAATTGTGGACATGGTAAAAATATAAAATAAATATATTTATAGGTGGTTTATGTCTGAAATGTGCATCCAATCTTCTCTTGAAGAATAAAGAATGTTATTTATGTCGATAACCAATAATGAAAGTATTTTAAATATAAAAGAACAATTTTAATTTTGTTGAAGTCATAGGAATAATTGAAACATAATGAATTATATCTTTATTTAATATATATTGAATATATTCTTATTAAAAAAACTACTCTATCATCTTCTCCAGATATTAAACACTGTCTTACTACTTGCAATTACACATCTAGAAAATCCATTAATACAAACCTATGGTAAATTCACAAATTCATTATTCACTGAAATAATATCATTAACATTGTTGACATTCCAAATTCTTATTGTATCATCCCAAGAAGCAGAAGCAATATATTAAGAATATGGAGAAAATCCACATGTCCATATTCCTCTTTGATGTCCTTCAAATTACTTAAGCAAAATGAAATTCCTTGTTGACCATAATTTAATAAATTTATCTTTTCCTGATGAAATCAACCATTCATAATCATAAGAAAATTCTATACAATATCCTTCATCATTATGTGCTTACCATTTTTTTAAAACTTTCTGATTTTTGTATATGATAATATTTTTATCATCTCCAATTGTAGCAATTATTAAATTTATATTCTAATTTTCTTTATCCATATCCATCAACCAATTACCACCACCAAATGAACAACCATTAACAGCCTATGAATGTCCATTCAATCTATAAACTTATTTATTATTTTCTATATTCCATACAATTGCTTATCTATCACCACTAACAGAACAAAAATATTTAGAATCATTTGAAAAGCTAAATCTATTAATACCCTCATTATGTCCTTTAAATATTAGTGGTCGTGAATCTAAATTATTTATATCCCACATCCAAATATCAGATTATCTACCACTTCCAACCAATAACCATTTTTTATTTGGTGAAAATTTCAATGCTTATATTCTATCTGATTAACATATGAAACATTTTAATTCAATCATTGAATCCAAATCATAAACTACTACTTTATTATTCCAATTAGATCCACCAGCAAAAAGTTATCCATCATTAGTAACATCTATTGCAGTAACACTATTATAATAATCTAATTTCAATTTTATTAGATTCTTATCACATAAATTAAAGCTATCTTCATTAACAGCATTTATTTCTTAATCCTTTGTTTGTTCATATTACAATTTTTCTAGGTTTTCTAAATATTATTTTAATTAATCTCTTTCTTATGTTTACAAAATTATAGATTATAACATTTCATTTGATTTTTAAGCTTTATTTAACAATATATTTAGAGATTACATTTCTAAGACAAATTGTTTTAATTAACTAATTTACTTTTATCCAGAAAACTTTAAATTCAAAGATCCTGCATCTAATCTTGTCAATTCTTATAATTCTTAACCCAATTTTTATAAAACAACTTCAGTGATTTCTTCACATTGAATATATGTTTTATATATATTTTACACTTAATTTATCTCATCCAAAATTTATGAAAATTGAGATCCATACTTCAAAAAACTTTGACCTATTTCTTCTGTTATTGTTTCAAAATCATTCACCAATTATTATTTTAATTTATTTTAAACCCATCTTTCTTAATATTCAGTTATACATTAATCAATTTTAGAAATACTTATGACTTTATGATTGATATGAGATTCTTTTGCACAAATAGCACAAATAGCCTTTTTATTACTTATACATTTTTCATCTAAACACATTACTGAGATTCCTAATCCTAAATCAGAATGATGTTTGATATGACATTTAATTGAATTAGCTTTGCTAAATAAATCGTTCATTTTTATGGATTAATTAATATAGATTAAAATTGTTTACATACTCTTATAATCTAAATCAATATTAAAGAGATATAACATTAAAATTTATTATCATCATGAATGAACTTATTAATGAATTAATTTAATTTACTCGCTTAATAAAAAAAAATAGTATTAAAATAAGAGAAAAGCTGTCTTAATATATTTTATAAATAAGATTATTTATTAATGCAATAGAACTATGTTTGGAGAAAGATTAATTATGATATTAAAGAAAAGCCTATCCTTTAATTCAAATTTTAAAAGGTAGGCAAGAAATCAAAAGATATCTTTATTGGATGTTTTAATGAATATTTGATCAAATATAAAGTAATAATGTATTTTAAAGATTTTAGGATCAATTCTATACTATACCTTATAAGCTATTTGATCTAGTATTCACTAGCAAATTCGAAGTTATAAGAACTCCATCTAAATTAAAACAAGAAAAAAATCATAGCAAAGTCAGAGGTGAAGAGATCTTAGAATTAGGAGAAATAGTGGCTATTCGTTTAATTGTAGAAAATATTGATAAACCCTATGAAATCTAAGGGAAAACTGATTAAATGCATTAACTAAGGAACTTTTTGGGAAAAAAAATAAATTAAATTGGATTTCACAATTTATTCAGAGTTTATAAAAAAATTGGGAGAGGAAATTTTGCATCTGTTTATTTGGCTGAAAGAATAGAAGATAATTTAAGAATGGCAGTTAAAGCGTTTTCAAAACAAATTGTTTATAATGAAGAAAAAGGAAGAGTAAGTTTACTGTATTTTATTTTAGGAAGGATTAATTAATGAAATATAAATAATGAGAGAATTAGATCATCCTAATCTAATGAGATTGTATGAAGTTTATGAAACCAAGAATTCTATTTATATGGGTCTAGAATTATTAGAGGGAGATCAATTATTTGAATATTTAAAAAAAAAGATCTAATTTACAGAAAAATAAGTATAAAGTATAATGGTTGGGTTATTATTGGGTCTTAAGCACATGCATTCAAAAGGAATTATGCATAGAGATTTAAAATTAGAGAATATTTTATTTAAATAACATGGGTATTTTTATTAAGATATATAAATAAAGTAATTTTGATTCTGTAGTAATTGCTGATTTTGGATTGGCTACACATGTAAATAAGAAACCATATTTATATTAAAAATGTGGAACTCCTGGATTTGTTGCTCCAGAAATTATAAATCTAAAAAACTTATATTAACCTTATGATTCAGTTTGTGATGTATATTCAATGGGAGTTGTTTTTTTTATTTTGTATTAATATATATTCTTATTATTAGATTAACTGGAAGACCAGCTTTTACTGGTAAGACATACAATACTATTGTAAAATAAAATAAGGAAGCTAATATTAATTTTGATTCTCCACATTTTTAAAATGCTCCTAAAGAAGCTTAACAATTACTTTTTTAAATGCTTTAAATAGATCCTTAATAAAGAATCAAGAGTAATGAAGCTTTGTTGCATCCTTATTTGCAAAGTGTTTTGTTAATTGATGATGATGAGGCTCATATATCAACAGATGATGATCCTAATCTTATGGAGAGAATTAAAATATTAAATAAATAGTTACTATATTATAATTAAAATTATCTAGGACAGAAAAGGTCGATTTTACTAGAATCAAAAGATAAAATAGTTAGAATATTAAAGAATTACGACTATAAGCCACTTAAGAATTGAAATAAAATTAAACCTAAGATGAGGAATTAAAAATAATCATGAGGACACCAGTTATTACAGGAAGAATTAATTCTGTTGAAAGTATTTTCAAGTAAAAATTTAGATTCACCTATGCTGAAATATCTTTCACCCTTCCAAAGTACAGGCTATGATGAAATAGCTTAAGATTAACTAATTTTGTAACGATATTCTGGGAAAACACTAAATATATGACTTTATTTTTATATATTTCTTTAAATCATAATATATAATCTTAATTCTATGATTTATATTGTTATAATATTTTAATAATTGAAATAGGATCAATACTTAAAATTATTAGATATTAATTATTTAATGTAGAGTAATCTAACTATTTTTATTAATTTAGAAAAATTATATTTAAACCTCATTTTATGAAAATTTAATTATTACAATTATTATTTTTAGATTTCATTTTATATAATTAATAATGAGATCAAACACAGTTTTGAGATTGAGAAAATCAATTGAATAAGAAAAGTATGAATCCTCTTAGAAAATTTCTCTACATGCATTTAGTATACATTAACCATCAAGCCCAAAGAGAAAAGTTCATTAAACTCCTATTAGAGGAAAATACTCAATACTGTAAAAATAGAAATTAATCAATGAGTAAAAATTGAATGTCTAGACTCAGCTTTTAAAGAAAAATGATTATTTTAATTCTGTGAATATAACATTAGAGAGTTAATAAATAAAAGACTAAAATAAAAGTATATAATGTAGAAAGAATTACCGTTAAAAATCAGAAGATAAAATACTTGTATATGATATATTTCGAGAGGTTGGGTACTCTTACAAATTATATGTCTGAGGAATAATCAAAACCTGGCGATTAATAAGAAGGACAGAACAAAATATAATCTTTTCCAATTGTGAAAAAAAGATTTTCTTAATCTCCTTAATGCTTAGTTTCTCAAATTATACCTCCGATGCCAATAATAACAGAGTTAAATAACACAAAAATAGAATCAAGTATTTGGTGATATAATTATTAGATGAATTTAATAAAGTTTAATATAAAGTGATAAAAGAAGTTTCAGAATCAACAGATAGAATACTTGATTTATTATTGCTTAATACTTGTGATCTCAAAAAAGTATTCCAATAATAAAAATAAAAGAATTAAAGAAAAATAATTGTTTAAGGAAGAGTGCCAAGAGATTTTTTCAATATTTTGAAATAATTATGATCATAAATAACAAATATTCTTTTTATTATTTAATTTAATAATATTATATTATAAAATTCTATCTACTTGACATATTACAATTGATTTTAATAATATATTATTTATAAAGAATATATGTTTAAAATAAAAAAATTATATATATACATGAATGGATTGTCGGGTTTATTATTTTTTTATTAATTTATGATTTAATATTCAATTTTATTCTTAATTACTCTTTTAAATAAAAGATTTTATAATTCATAGGATTATCAACTAAATAAAATTATTGTTGTTTATTTTTATTTGTTATTCTATTATTTAGAATAATCAAGAATTTTAAATAAAATCAATTATAAATCTATTATTTTTTTGGTTTGCAAATTTGTAACTTAATCTATTATATTTTATTTAATAGTTATGTTATGAATAATTTAGATTTGATATAAATGATATATAATTTGATAAAATTAAATATTGAAGCTATTTAACTTAGAATTTTCCTATAATTATTATTGTTTAATAGCTAATCATTTTTTAAATAATTCTTTTACATAATTTTCAATTTAATACATTTAATATATAGAAATAAAAGTAGAAATATTTCATTAATTTAAAAAATTTATATGTTGCCAAACCAATAACAATTCTTAAACGAATCATTCCATTTTGATAACTTTTAATAGATTTCTCCTATATTTTAAGAATTTCTTAAGATCATTAATTCTAATGCTATAGATATACTTTAAAATTCAAATTCTCTTAGTGAAAATATGAATTTAGAAGTTAGTCACAAAAACTAGGATTCTCAAATTAGTAGTCCCACCTAGATTTATTAAACTAAGAAAAAATGGCAGGATAGATCTAATGTGAAACAAAAATAATTGTAACAACTGATAAGTTGTTAAAATAATAATTGTTAGAATAAAAGAAAAAATTTAAATGAAACTTAGATCAAAGGAAAGACTGTCCTTTTATGTAATAGCTGTTTAAATAATTATAATTCAAACAACTATTGTGAGTATTGCATTTAAGTATTTAAAAATCAATAATTTAAGATATATGATCCTAATCTAGGTTATGAAATGGATGATAAATAATGGATTATGTGTGAAAAATGTAACAGATGGGTAAATATTTATTTTATATTATAGAACCATGTTGAATGTGAATAAACTTAAGGAAAGTAGAATTTGATTAAAATAACCAATAATACAAAATATAGATGTTCCTAATGTCATAAAAATAAAAAATAATAAGCTAAATATAAAATACATAAAGATACTTTTTAAGATCAGGAATTAATTAACATTAAAACAAAATAACCATAAACTATATTAAAATTAACAAATAAAGAAATATTTGAAGATATTTCTCTTCTAAAGAGTCTAATATTAGATGAGAAATAAAAAAAAGTGAAAATAGATTGAATAAATGATTTTGTAAAATGTACTCCTTTAATTTTAACTATAATTATTTTTAAAGATTTTATCACATCAGGACTTCATTATTATATTTAAATAATATTTATTCTGTTATTATAATATAAATTTAATAAAAATTTGTTCTATTTAAATGACTCAAATTTATTGTTTATTTAATATAAATAAGTGATACAATAACTTTTTGACAATTTCCTATCTCTTTATATTAATCTTCTCATATGTATATATATTAAATAATGTATTTTTTTAAATATCAATATAATTAATTATATATCACCCTTTCATTGAATTTAACTTTCCTTATTTTTATTATTTAAATTGTTCAAATTCTTTAAGGTATTATTAATATGATAAATCTTGTGAAACTGACATATCTAAAACACTTTGATCACCAAAATTAATTCTACTCATAATTAAAGTTCCTTCTATTTCTTATTCTAATTTATCTAATTCTTTATTTATCTTATTAACTTCTTTTCTAATAGTATCAATTTCAGTAACTGATTTATATTTATCTACATCTGCTTATTATTTCTCATTTTTTTTCTGTTAAACATAAAATTGATTATCTGTTTCTTCTTCACTTTCATTTTGTTCAGTATCATCATCCTATTAATCACAATCCTCAACTTAATATTCATCTTCATCTGTTTCTTCTTCTTCTTAATTCTCTTCATCTTATTCTTAATCATCTTCATCTACTTCTTCTTCATCTTTTTAACTTTATTTATTCTATGCTTTCCATTCATCATCTTTTTCTTTTTTTTACTGTTATATTATTCTATTAGGTTCTTATTGTTGTTATGGTTTATTTAGTAATTTTTGAGCAACAGGTTGATTGGCATTTTATTGTTCTTAAGAAAATAAAAACTATGGTCCTCTAAATTGTTATCATAATTATACTTTGTTGATTATTGCTATGTATTAGCTTAAAGATTAAAAGGATTTTGACTGCTTTTTGGTATAATTGAATTTAAATTTTGATTATTCTTTTAATTATTTTAAACATAAGGATTTTGTTATTATGGTATAAATGGTTATTATTATAGTGATTATTGTGATCGTTAGCTTGTTGTTGAATAGCTTGAATTAGTTGTTTGAGGATTATTGTAATATTAATATTATTAACGATATGACATTATTTAATTTATATTAAATTAATATTCAGAAACATTTTTTGAAATAGAATCAAAGGCAAAATAAGTTTAATATGAAAAGTCTAAAGTATTCTTTAAAATGAAAGAGTTTGAAAAATTTGATGAAATAAAGATTAATACAAAAAAATAATTTATTAAAAATATTATAAACTTCTTTTTCGAATAACATGATGTATCAAGAATGATAGATATATTTAGTCAAATGCCAGAATCATAAATGGGTTCATTAAGAATGAGACCTTCCTAATTAAGAATAGAAATGACTGATGATCAATAACTATCCACAAGACGTAGAAATTTTATGTCCCCTACTGCTTTGCCATTATTTAGAGAATTGTAAAAAAATAGTTTTATATATAAGATAATAATAAACTACTAGACAACATTTGTAATAAAGTATTGCTCCTTTAGCTATGAAAGTAAAATTATCAATTTTATACATTAGCCAATATCTAGTCAATCTTAAATTACAAAATCCTTATTGTTTAATTTATTTTTATAAGGTTTCTTTATAAACTATTATGGTTATCTATTTTGGTAATACAGTTTTCGCTATGTTTTACTTTAATTATGGATTTAAGATTTACTCACAATGTTCATATTAATATATTTTAATTATCGTAAAGGAGAAGATTGTATTTGGCAATTAATAGAAGCTATGTTTCTATTTTTCTTAAAAGTAATAGAATCATTTAAAAAAAAAGGTTTTTATAGTATTTTATTATGAAATACAAAAATTCAAAATATACTTTATTACAATAATGATGATTTCACTTTCTATCTTAGTGTTATTTATGCGAGTTGTTTAGAAATTGAAATTTCAATTATAGAACAATTAATAAATTGTAAGTATGAAAATATATAGTAAGATTATCTAATTTATAAAAACATTATTATGTGTTTAAATGACACTTATTGCTTTGAAATGGGAGGATAAAATTGAATGGGTTTGGTCTTAAATTTTTATAATTTTATGGGTATTTTTGGTAGTTCTTGCATTATTATTATTTATATCATTTATAGGATGTATTGAAACATTCATTAATCTTCTAAAAAAATAAACTAGTTAAAATTATTGTATTTCTTATATCTATTATAGTAATAGGAAACATTTGGATTTTTATCAATATAATAGGTTACACATTGTTACCATTCTCATTTTTGTATAGATTGACTTAATTATATGATAATGAAGAATCATTTGGAGAGGATGAAACTATTTAATTAATTGTTTTAAATGGAATTTATATGCTCTTGTTAACCATTTATACTACTTTTTTTGTAAATAATATAAGGTAATTATAAAATCCTAAAAAGTAGAATGTTTTTGAAAGAACTTTAAGGATTTGAATAATACTCTACTGGTATGCCATAATAATAACCAATACAAATTTAATAAGAATAAGAATAAAGAAATAATGATAATGGACCTGATTCTAATGAAACCTTGTCTAAGAAAAAAAGAAAGTAACCATTTAGATTTATTAAATTAAATGCACCATTATATTTAGTAAAAATGTCATGTACATTCTTTGCTATTTTTGATAAAATACATTTTAATTAAACAAATCAAAAATAAACAGAATAACTATCTCAAAGAGCATTAGGATAATAATCATCAAATAGAATGGAATTTTAAAAGGAAATCAAAGCAAATAGCAATTCATTAGATGAAAAGATCAATAACTTAGAAGTATAAGAATAATAAAAAGAAATAATTGAAGAATAGCCAAAAGAAAATGAATAATCCAAAAAATGTTCAGAAATACCTTAAAAATCTCAAAATTCAATAAATGATGATTAATAATCTACTTAGGATAAATGTTTAATTTGTTATGAAAATTAACCTAATATTTTATTTATACCATGTAGACATGGTGGAGTATGTGAGAAATGTGCAGAAGATATTGTACTTAAAACCAATTAATGTTATTTGTGTAGAAAAGTATATATTCTTTAATATTTAGAATATTAAATAAATATTGAAAATAAATACAGAAGGAGGATAATTAATTGTTAATGAGATTAGTAACATAAAATAAAGAAGATAAATTTAAGTATGAAATTGTAAATAAATTTTACACTAAATTAAATCTCGTATATTAATAATATAATATATTAATAACAATATTTTATTTAATCTATTTTCATATGGCTTCATTCTAATCCGTTGATTATATTCTATTATCTTAAGCTTATTCATTAGGTAAAAAATAATTTGTTATTTTAGCTGGAACATACAATTAAAGTATCAAACAAATATAGATATTAATAGCACTTTATTCATTAAGTGCATTAATAGTTGTGATCATTTTAGGTTGGAATATATTCAGATATTAATTATAAAGTAGAGTAGCAAAACATATTGTTGATAAAATATGTAATAATTTATAGTTTTTTAAATATGATCTTGTAACTCTCTGTAGTTCTTGTTCATCAAATATTTCATATGATTTTTCAACAGTATTATCTTATTCTACATTAGTATTTGGTTATGTGTAATTAAATTATTTATATAATAGATACAAATAGTTTGCAGTGTATATTGATAAAGTAAGTAAATTTAAATATTGATAGGAATTATAATAAGGTATCTCATTTTATATGTCAAACTAAATTCTAGTATATTTTTGATATGTAATATAAAGATTAAGAATTGCTTATGGAACTGTGTAAAATACAACAATAGAAAATTTAATTAAATGATTTAATTTAAGTTTATTTTAATTAGTTGCAATTTCTTCATCCTTAATATTTTGAAGTTGTTAAAATTCAAATATGAGAAGCCAAAAATAAAATAAAGATGTTTATACAACTAATTAAATTATATTTGTATATCCTTAAACTACATTATAGTGAGTTGATCTAAAAATTTGAATTGGTAAATTATAGAATATCATAAGTATTAGTAAATATGGTACCCATCTAAGTATATGTGGCCATTTTATTTTATTATATTCATGAATATGATAAATGAAATTAAATAATGCATAACTTGTTATCAATATAAATATAACCTATTTAATATATGAAATTACTTAATGGATAAAGACAAATCTAAAATATTTTGTATTTTCAACAGTTGCTTATATATTAATAATCTAAATAGATTAATATTAAGGTGGTTTTTGCAAAGTTATTTATGATAAAATTAATTACTGATTATTTAAATTAAACTCCTTAATCTCTCCTAAACAATTATAGTGTGTAGAAATTAAATTGCATTAGATTTTTAAATTAAATTTTTCATCAATAAGTTAATTTTCATACTTTGAACTATCTTTTATTGATCTTTTTTAATAGGAATTTTTTACACTTCATTTAATAATGATGCATTTCCATAGAAGATAAGATGTGTATTGATATTATAAATTATAAGTTCTTGGGAAAGTTTTGTTTTATTAAGTTTGAAAAGATCTTACTAATAATTAAAAATTGATATACATCTTAAATTGAAAAGACTACTTCTATAAACACATAATTAGTCTCTGGACTGAAAAATCCAATTGAATCACATGATTATATGGTTTAGTTCTCAAAACTTGTATTATTGCAATTCTATTAATAAAACCCATATTATTAGTATTTATTCTATCTTATTGTAATTACTTATAAAGTGATGTAGAAGATCAACCAAAATGTTAATTTTATGCAAATTTGACTACGAGATTAAGCATCAACCTATAAAGGAATATATTAATCAAATAAAATCATATTAATATCATTATAAATTATGAATATAAATATAAGTTAGATGAGTAAATGTATTAAATGGAAAAGAAATATTCAGAAAATAAAATGTAAAAAAAAAAATCTTTATTGAATTTTCTTACCATAAAACAAAAAGATCATAAATGATTAATTATTGATAATATTCTTTTATACTCATACAATTTTTTCTTCCTTAACTTCAACCCATGTGAAATTGAATGTTGTTGGTTATCCCCAATGGATACCTGTGAATGCTGGAGTCCAACTAAATATTGGCTATTAATCAGTGGTAGGTCCACTTTAAACATAAGCAATGTTTTATGGAACAGAAGCCAAAGATGCTACCTTTCCATCAATTGATCCATGAGCTCTTGGATTAGTCTAAAATGATAATGTTATTCATTACTTCTAATAAATCTAATCTACTTGAAATGGCATTTCCAGGATTATTACCTGAAATTGCATCATTTTTATAATCATTATATCTGATAAATCTTTTCATATCATCCAAACTCTTAACTTTAGGAGCATCTCTATTCATCATTTATCCTCTTGGACATTATTCATATGAATATTTTATTGGATCTTTTTTAACAGCTTCAGTATAACCAGCTCTGTCATAAATCTCAGTTGTAAATGGAATATTATAACTCTTCCAATAATTACCATTTGATATAACTTTAGCAGTCACATCTTTATTTATAGCAAATCCTGGGACTGTTTCAGAAATCCAAATGAAGTCCTTTTAAGGAGGTACACTAAATTTAAATAAAAATATTTTACTCCTTCTTTACTACTTTAAGATCAATAGCAATATATTGATTATTATATGTTCCTGAATTATGTCTTATGAATGTACTAGTCCATTTCTCTCCTCCCTTTGAGATTGCATGAGCAACTGGAACTCTTTACCAAGTTAATAGAGTAGTTGGTACAATCAAATCATAGAGAGTGCTATCCAAGATTGAATTTGTGGTTTCTATGACTACCATATTAGCATCTGGTAAAACATAGAAATCATCCTTAGAATACAAAAGTCCTGGCTTTGATGAAAAACTAACTCTATATGGATTTGGACCAGAGAATTAATAGTATTTATAAATTCTAAGCATATTCTAATAACTTGTCCATGTTGTGTGAGCCATCCAAACATCACTCCAATCATCTAATGCTTTAATTAAAGCAGAACAAGAAATTCTCTTTTCTCTTTCCCATTCAAATTCTTCTGGAGTCAATAAATGCCATTAAATTCTTTCAGCTTTTGGTTTCATTGCTTCTTTCAATTCGTAAATATCACCACATGCTTACAACAATAGTAATTACACCCATGTGAGTCTCTTATTGATTGGAGCTTTATCTTGAATTGCTTAATATAATCCATCATTTTATGCTAAGATTCTACCTAAGGCTTCATAATATTCATCTCCTTTATTGTCTTTCACCAATTATCTTGAATATTCATATTGTTCCAATAAATATTAAGATAATTCTTTGGTTACTTATTCATTTCCAAAAGTAAAATCATACCAAGACCAGAAATGATTATATATGTGTTCATATGTTAATGATCCTTCCAAATATCCTAAATGATATGATTCATTAAATACCAGCTGCATAAGAAGTCTTTAAACTATAATCATGAGATTTAAAAGTATCACTTGTCCAAATGTATAATTTACCCCATCCATCCTACATTACCTCATGTTTATAGTAACCCCATGCTAAAGCAACAGGTGATTTACCTTCGCTTATTGTGTATTTTCCGAGTCTCTAATCAACTGAAAACAATGTGCCATCATCACAAAGGCATAAACAAATTAATGCCAATAAATAAATAGCTTTCATTAATATTAATCTATATTGATTTTTTAATTTAAGTTTTAAAGGAAATTTTTTTTGAAAATGATGCAATATTTTAAATCATGAATTTTATGTATATTTTATACATAAATATGTTTTAAAAATTATTATAATATGAATTTAGAAATTCATACAGAAAACCAAAAAACATTTTAATAAAAAGAATCAAATTATTCTGATAATTCTGAAGTAAAAGATTATGAAAAATTGAATTAATCTATTTTTTTATTTATACCAGCCTATAACATTCATAAATGTTATCAAAGAAATATCAAAATTTTTAAAATACATCAGAAAATCAATAAAAAATTGACAACTTTGAGATATGATCAAAAATAATTATAAATTATATAAAATAGTCAAACATTAATATAAAATATGATTTAAAATAATTAATATTCATGTTCTTAGAACTAAATTAATTAGATATAATAGATTGATTAATCATTTTGAATAGAGATCAATTTTAATTATAGATTAAATTAAAAAAAATATTTCTTATAATTTATAATTGAAAATCCAAATTAAATTACTCATCATCATATTTTTAGAATATTATTGTTAGTTAAACTTGTAATATACTTCAATTAATTTATTTAATTTGATATATTTCTATCCATATTATTGGCGGATAACTGAAAATTGAAAATTATACAAGAAAGAAAGAAATATTAATTTAACTATCATATATATAATAGAAAACTAAAAATTTAATAAATATATTTTATTAATCAAAGTTTGTATATAATAATCTAAATTAGATTCAATGTTTTAGTCATTTTTATGACATGAAAAATATTTACTATTTCCATAATTTAAGGATATTATCTAACTATTATTATATTTAATTTTTTTTTTCCAAATTAATAATAGCCTATTCATTACCATAATTTTCTAAGATTTACTCCTTAAATTAATCAGATTGCTGTATATTTATGTTCTCTTCTTTTTATTTAGAGCTTTCTTATTTTTAATGATTTATATTTTCAGATATAAGTTTATTCTAAATTTCTGTGTTCCTTAATTCATTTTTTATTTAAATTTATGGTTTACCATCTTATTATGTGAGTATGGCTTTGCTTTTATTTATATTTTTATGAGTTTTGAAATTATTAGATGAAACATCATTTTTGCAATTTCCAAATTTCATTTTCTTTTTCATCCAGAAGATTAAATTGTTTGATATCGATTCAATGTCTTGATGAATGAATTATTTAGTGCACTCTTATGGATGATGAAATTAATCTTGCTATTTGAAGTTAATAATATTGGGAGATTTAGTTGATGATTCTAGAATCAATACATTGGATGTTGTTTATTATTAATAGAGATTCACATCACCTGTTTGGATATCAATAATGGCAAGAATTTTGATTCTCTTAAAATATTATTTCTTATTTCTTTTATCCTTTTTCATGCATCTTCCTTGTTATTGAAAAGTCTATACAATACCATTAGCTGTAGAATATTTCAAACCATATTTTAACGCTGTCTATAAGATAAAACTTAGAGAATACTTGTTTAATCGAATTTTCTTGGAAAACTATATCGTAAATCACTTTTTCTCTGATTTCATTACCTATTTTCTAATAAGGTTGTCTAAGAGTATTATGTATGGATTATTTCTAATCCTATTAAATCTAGATTTAAGCCATATAATTAATAAATATTAACAGAATACATAAAGCTTTTATTCTTATTTATATTCCAAATCTTATAATTTTAAATACATAATTAGATTACGAGTGTTAATTCCAATAAATTTAAAACAAATTATTTAATTTGAATTAAATATATATATTAAACATATGAGGATAACTAAAAAACTAATATTTAATTTAATTACATAATTCATACTTTATCTTAAGATTCATCCTTTCTAAATTATCATTACAATAATTATGCTTATTTTGTTATTTAATTATTTTCCTATTGATACTTATATATTTCTCCATCAAACTAGTCTGAAATCCTTTAAAATAAAGAAATTTTTTTGTGTTTTTCATTCATTCTAATAAACATATTAAAATATTTAATAAATGTTCATTATTGTTTTTGAGGTACAATTCACAATATCATTTGTTATATTTGCTTGAAACAAGATATTTAAGTAGATAAATCCTATTAATAGAGAATTCCACCATTTAAGGAAATTTTTATATTATTCTAAATACATTAATTCAGATCGATTACTCAAATAGTTTCTACAAGTATATATTATATGATTATTTCAGTTTTTTACATATAGAATAGACACTTCATGCAATAGATTCCTATAAAAATGAATATTTCAATTTTTCAGATCATTCCCAAGTTTTCATTTTTTTTAATATCTGCCAGAATAAAATTAACTTGATAAACATAAGTATAAATTAAAAAATAAATCTGTCATTTGATATAATCTGAATTAAAATCCATAATGCCCTCTTTGGAGAGGTGAAATAGACTAAATATAAATTGATATTAGCTAACAAATAATTTTATAGTCAGTAAGAAAAATATATTTAATCTAAAAACATAAAAGTAAATGTATATAAAGCATAACTTTATAATACTTAAAGGAGATATCAGATTATAATTGAATTAATTATATTAGTAAGGAAATACTTCACAATTCACATTAAAAAAATAATATAAAAAAATGTCCTCTCAAAATTGGAATGATTAAGATATTTTGTAATAAACTATAAATATATAATGCTTCATAAATTTTTCATAATTTGATGTTATTTTAGTAATTATGCTTTTAAAAATTCAGAATCATTACAATTTCTGTATATGATTTGATTCCAAGGAATTTTACCTAATTTCTAAAAAATAAACTCAGAAGTTTAAAGTAAATTGCTTTATTTAAGTTCTTCTTATAGAGAATTCAAATCATAATAACTTTATTTTGTGCCATTTCTTAAAAGAGCAATATTTCCATCCGAGACATCTATGATAATACTAACATTCGAGACCATTGATTTTTGTTTACTTAGATTTTATTTGTGTTAATCAAAATTATTGCCTTTATTTTTAAATTTCTTAACAATATACTTAGCAGTGGAATATTTTATTTATAGCTTCTATGCTGCCTTAAAATAAAATAATTTATTACTTGTCTAGTTGATAAATTCTCATGTAATACTAAATTAATTAAAGAAAGCTTTTTTTGGATGTCTATTCTCTTATGATTTCTAGATTTTTATATTGATCTGTTCATCATGAAATTTATGTTAGACATAATAAAAAATAAATTAAAATGAAATTTGAGGATCAAATATTGAAATTTGCATAATATAGAAAAAAAACTTCTATTACAATTTTTCTAAATATTTTTAACCTGGTAATTTCTTTCTTCAATTTAAATATACAATAAAGGGAATGATCAATTTTGTATAAAGTATATTTCCTATAAATTACTCTAGTAGCTAATATGGAAAATTCATAATTAATTTATTTTCATCCATTATTATGGCTTTATTATTTTCAATTTATTTACTTGATTATACTAATTCTAAATGAAAAAAATATCATCACATTATTGTTTCCATATTTTTATAGATATTATAGTTATTTTCTTTTAGATTATATTATTGAATCAGTAAATTATTAAATCCAAAAAAATATCAAGATTTCTTAATAAATCAAAGTGATTTGTAGTAAAATATAGTAAAGATCATTTTATTAAGGAATTAGAGATTTTATATTTCAAGGTTTCCTAATTATTCTTTCACATCAAATAAATTTTAAATCTTGATAACTATTATTGTAAAAATCCTTCTAAAAATTTCATTTAATTCTTTATTAATTAAAATAGATGAATTTCCTTCTAAATTAATATTATCTAAAATAAAGAATAATTATTAAGATATTAATCACTCCATTTTTTTATTATATAAAGATTAGTATCAAATTGTCAAATACAATTTAAAATATTAAATTTTTGTACTTTTTGTAAATATTTTAAGGAATTATTTGAGAATAGGATATACAATTTAAGTATATTTAATATTAATATTATAATCATTTAAGTATGCTTAATAGATATTGTTTATCTTATTAAAAATACTCTTAAATATAAGTTTTTAAAACTTAATATTATATTCTCAAGATATTCAATAAATACTATATTAAGCATGATAATAACAATTATTAAATGTTTTAAATAAGAAAGTATTATGAATTTCTATATTGATTCTGAAATAAATTCATCGTTATTATAAAATTTAAAATTAATATGTTCAAACATAAATCAGCTTCATTTCATGATGCAAGTATCGATACTCAATTGAAATTTAAACCTCCAAAACCAGAATTAATATCTAATTCAACTAAAAGAAATTCTGAAGTGCTATCTCATGTAAATAATATAATCTCTATAATAGCCTCCAGAATTATTAGCCAAACTATATTAAACCAATAGACTTTTAGAATAAAATATAATAAAGTTAAATGAAACATAATAAAAATTGGCTTAGAAAGAAGAAGAAATATTAGATTTGAAATAAAAACTTAGATGCTCAACAAAGGATTTAAACGAAAAGAATGAAAAAATTGCATAATTAACAGAATAATTAAAAGGATACAAAACAGATATTAGAAAAAATACATCTGATAGAGGTAATTAAGAATTACAATAAAAATTGCATCATGTCTCTTAACATAATGAAGCCTTATTTTAAGATTATCAATAGGTGCTTTTGCAGAATTAAAATTATTAATAGTAAATAATAGAACTTCAAGACTAATTGAATTCAATATCTTATAGATTAAGAGAGTCAGAATAAGCAATATAATTAATTAAAGAAACAGAAACAAAAGTTAATTATCTTGAATTGGATGTTGATAGACTAGAAGAAAAACAAAAGAAGTCCTTACCTGGATTGATGAAATAGAATCAATAATTGAAAGTCTAATATGAAACAAACATATAACTTCTTAATTGTGGTGTAGATTATATAGCTACTTAATTCTAAAAATCAATTACAACTTTAACCAAGTAACTTTAAATGGTTTAAAAATTTTCAAAAAGAAATGTAGTTTTATCAGAAACTTAATTAAATTTTTATGGATTAAATACATTAGCACAATAAACAAATTCAAAAAGAGTATAATAAATACTTTAAAAGATGAATATAAGTGAAACACTATAAAGTTGGTTAGAAGGTATTGTTACATTTCTAATGATAAATTGTCAGGAAATATTCTAAAAAGAAGTTGATAAAAAATTAGATAAATTATCAAGATAAATATAATAAGTTCATGATATTACTATTTAATTAGCTACATCTTATGATTTCATGAAGTTTAGCAAAAATGTATTTTATTCTTTTAAATTTAGAAATGTAATAATATGAGTGCTTATAGTCAAAAATCAAATAGTTATTGTTCAAGATTATAAGATAAAGAAAATGAAGAATATAATTAAAATATTAAACTTAAAGATTTCTTGGATTTGGCATTAATGTATAAATCATTTTTATAATCAATTATAGTAAATTAGGTGAACATTTGGCTTAAATCTAATAATTGAATATTGAATTTTAAGTATCAAACTTTTAGAATTAATCTTCAAGAGAATTACAATAGGGTCTTAAAGAATAATTGCATATGCATGAAAATTTAACAAATTATATAAAAAAGGAGTTGATTTCTATTAAAAAAGAAATTACTACTCATTCCTAGAGAGGATAGGTTAAGAAATATAGTTATATGCCAAAAATAATATGAAAACCATTTTTCTTTAATTAATTATTTATGATAATATAAAATTCTTCACGTTTGGAAGGTAGACATATTAAGAATAGTAGAAGTGCTTAAAGACTCACTCCTTCTCATAATCTATATACTGAATCTTCTTATATATCTTAAATTTTGGCTCATTAGTAAAAATTAAATGATATTCCAAACTCAAATAAAAGAATATTGAATAATGTTAGTCCTTCAAATTTTAATTATAGGGATGGTAAAATTCTATAAAAAAACTATTTGCAAAATAAATACTCATTATTATTAGAAGGTAATAATGTTCAAAGAGCTGGTTGGAAAAAATATTTATTAGATGGATTCAAAGAGAAGATTGAAAATATCTTAAATTAAAACAAGAAAGGTTCAAAGTTATTTAAAATCAAAAGATAATATTTTACTAAAAGTGTCGCTTTGTAACCAACTGTTATTTAAGATGATTATTTAACAGTTGATTCATTGATTAAAAAATAAGATCCTTCTTATGATATTGAAGCAGTTTAGGATAAGTTAATATAATAACATAAGCATTATTTAACAAATAAGAAAAATACTGATTATGATGAGAAGTATGAAAAATAATAATATTGAGATTATAAAACTTAGTAAAGTAATTTGAAATAATAGTAGATAGGATAGAGAAGGAAGCATTTAAAGTGAAAGTGCCCACAAATTTCTCAACAGCTATGTAAAATTACAATGATTTTTATGATGTGCAACTTGATTCCAAAAATAAATACAATAGTGTTAAAGCTATTGATTTTAGTAAATTTGAAATAAAATAAAATTTAAAACAATCATATGCTTTAAACTTTTGGGATTAAGGAGAAATTGATGAAGAAATTGAGTAATAAATACAAACTTGTAGAGTTTCAACTTAAAGAGATTGTAAAGAAGAATTGTTGGAAGAGATTAGATACTATTAAGCGACTTAATTAATATAATAATTAGAAGATAAACCATTAGAACCAGAAGAACCTAAATAATAAGAAGAAGAATAAATTTAAACAGAATAAGTTGAATAAAAATAATTGATAATTGAATAACCTAAGGAACTTAAGGAACCTAAAAAAATTAAAAAAAAAAATGTTAGATACAAACAAAAAAAATAATAAAGTATTTGATTAAAATTATTAATCAGAAATAGTGAAAAATGAATTAACTAGTTAATAGAAATTTGATCATAGATTTGTTGATTATATGTTATCATTATAAGATGTTCATGAGGCAGACCTCAATTAATTTAAAGAAAAATAAGTTGCAGATTATGATTCCTACATATTTTGTGATCCTAATGAAGAAATTGTTTACAAACATCAAATTGATTGGAATTGTTAATTAGAATATTTATTAAGAGATATTAGCTGAATCGAATATATTCTGCTAAAATTTTCTATATATTTTTGCATTCATTATCAATTATATTATTATTCAAGAATCTTATATCAATAATTTAAATCATTTATAGAAAATTTTTTAAACTCACTTCAGTTTATTCGGAACCCTTATTTTTCCTATATAAATAAAATTCATATAAAATAAAGATATTTGACTCATCATAAATATATATCATCTTATAATTATTAGCTACAATCACTTTCATTACTAACATTTTGGACAAACAAAGTTTAGTAATTTTTTTGCTTTTTCTTTGGTCAAATCTACACATTTCAGATGGCACCATCCTTAGCATGCCTCACATTATATATACCTTAAAATCTTTAATTATTTAAATTACTTCAAATCTGGATTTGGAGGTTTTTAACATATGCATGTAGTTGCCCATTCTTCTATTGGAGGTTAAAAAGTTCTATTTATATAAGCCGCTCTCATAAAATAAGTTGTATCATTCATCGTTTCTAATTTATCAAATTCCTGATAAGTAAGAATAGAAGCTAAACTCACTATGCTTTCAATCTCAATATAGTCATACTCATTTGTCTTGAACACTTCATTCTCTGAAATATAATCCATATAATTCATTGGTAAATCTCCCAATTCAAATTTTCTATAATACCATTGAACTTTTATTAAAGGGTAAATTTCATCATTATTATCAACAAGCTTGACAATCTTAATGAGTTTAGCAACATAATCTACTCTTCTATCTGCTTTAATACAGAGATTCTAACCAATTTTATAGATAATCCCATCGTACTTTAATTTTTTATATGATGTTCTTTAACAAATATGTTAAGTATATACCTGCTCTTTTTGTTTTTCTTCAATAGTTTGTAGAGATTGTTATTATCCTTCTTTTGAATCAAATTTTCAATTTTGCTTTATTAAAGGACGTTGTCTTATTTATCATCAAGTGATGATGTTCTTGAAATCTTGGGTTCTAAAGAGGCTGACATACTAATCTTCTTTAGTCTCAATTTAGAAAATAAATATTAAAAAAAATATATAGTATTATATCTTTTTTTATATTATGTATTTCAATATTTTTATTCTTTTCATCTAGATCTCTTTCTACTAAAATTTACATTTACACAAACAATTAAATTCAAACTTTAGATGAAAAGCCTTCAGTATAGTATTGGTCAATAATATTTATTTTTGTAAAATATATTTCTAAATATAATTTACAAAACAATAATTTAAACTATTGCAAAATTATATTATAAATCCTGACAAATTTCAATTATTTTTAAAACATATATATGTTCATCTTTTTCTTTATAATCAATTCAAATCCTACATTATTTAAGATCCTTTTTCTCAAATTTATTTTACGAAGTATTAAAAAGATAATTCTCATAATTATAAGCTTAAATAAATTACAAGAAATTCTTTGAGTAAACTTTAAAATATTTTTAAAGAAAATATAAATAAGAATGTTATTTTAAAACTGTTATTATTAATCATAAAAAACATATTGTTTCTTATAAAGAAAATTTTTATATAAAGGAATAATTATTGATAGAATAAGTTAATGGCAAAAGGTTTTTAAATTAGAATTAGAAAAAAAATTATAAATACTTGCTTATACAATATTGACTAGTAAAAACAGATCTTTTCAAATTTTTTGAAGTAAATAATTGTTTGATACTTAGAAATTCAAGATTAAATAAAGTATGAACTTTAAGAAAACTTAAGAAATTCAGAATCATAGATAAATTCCTTAATTCAGAGTATTGATTTTTTAATTGATTTTATTGTAATCTAAATCAACAATTTTCCTTAATTAAATCTAAATATTTGTTTCCTTATAAACATATTATGAAAATATTGTTTAACTTAAAAAATTTATTTTTCAATTTCATCTGACTTCAAGAGAATTTTGTAATTAATTATCTAAAGTTAAGTTTTTAGTATATTAGTGATTATTTAAATTAAAATGGTTTAAATTAACAATTTTGTAATTGAGATTCTAAGTTTTTCTTTTTAATGCTTTTTTTACTTCTGATATAGTGTGATTTTCTTATAATATATTTATATATAAATATATAAATTATATAATAAAATTCATCATTATTTAGTTTTTGGAAGCTAAATTGTTTGTTAATAATTATATTTAATGAAATATTTATCTAAAAATAATAATGATTTACACGATTGACAATAAATATCAATACAAGATATTGTGCAAATTTAAGTAAGATGGTATTTTTTTTGATGAGTAATTTATAGAGATTTACATAAAGCTTAACTTTTTCAATAAAAAATCTAAATACATTAACAAAAATGTTAAATCTTATTATTATTAATTATACAGGTTTATTTAATATATGAAAATTAATACTTTCAAATTAATGAAATAGTAATTGTGGATTTTATTAAAAGAGTAGGAAATTTATAAACTTTTTCATAGATTGAATTCCAGAGAAGCGCCTTTAAACTTTTAATATTTAATATAAGAACAATAAGATAGTATAATTATTGATTCAACAAACTTAATAAGAATTGGTTTCAATGTATCCAATATAATAATTTATGATTATATATAATAGCTGAAAAACTTAATTAAAAAAATTATACAAAATATATTTTGTCAATTTTGATAATTTTTATTATTCTAAAAATAAGAACAATGAATAATAATTTACTTATTTGTTTCATTTTTATACTATTTCATTAAAAGTTTATAACAACTTCATAGTTAACAGTATTTTAAATAAATAAACTAAATTATTAAAAAGAATATTATAAAATTCATACAATATATTTTTAACAAGAAACATAGTAATTTAAGTATTAGAATAGATTAGTAATGATTAGATATGTAAGTATTAACTGGATATATTTATAATTAAAAGTAATTAATATAATTAAAAATTACTCTAACTGATAATGCTGCCATAATAAATTATTTATAGATAAGTTAGACATTCCCCTTAAAGTATCTATTAAATGAATCATATATAGAAATTTTAAGATAATCCACAATTCTTCCACATCAATAATTAAGAACATCAACTCCTATAAGATAATAAAGATCGTACTCTCATTTTGATTAATAACCCTAAAGTAGTATGAAAAAGCAATAAGAAAATTTTGAAAGAGAAAATGATCTATTAAGAGAAAAAGTAAAATAATTGAAGCAATAGATAGCCAGTCTTGAACAAAATTATTAAAATAATGCAGAAGTATAAAGTTTATTTGATTTTAGATTGAAGAATAATATATAGTTGCTTTAAGAATATTTTAATAATTGAAAATTGAGTCTGAATAATTAAGATTAGAGCTTTCTTATATAAAATAGGAGAACAATCTGCTTAAATCAAAATTAAAACAAATTAATTATTGAATTATTTATTTTCATTTTATTGTTATTTATTAATCAATAATCAAGCATAATTTTCAATAAAGATTTTGTAAACTAAAAGGAAACAATAAGTAAATTTGAAAAAAATTAAAAATAATTTTCAATGAGTATTAAGAATATCATAAAGCAAATTCAAAAGAAGATTTTGAGTAATAAATACCTTTCCATATTTAATGTAAATTAAAAATAAGGATAAGAGAGTGGTTATAATTATGTTTTATAAATTAATGAAGAAATGAAAAATAATAGTTAAATTGATTTGTTATTTATTATAAGATAAAATGGATATATATGTAAATATAAACAATGAATTCACAAAACTGTGTCTTACAAAATAAAACTATGAATAAAGACTAAATTATTCACAATTTATAATCTGCATAATTATTTATATTGTGATTCATAGCTTATTTTTCTTAGAATATTATCAGGGGTTGTAAGTAAATTTAATTTAGCATCCTAAATTTTCACTTAAGATTTATTTCCTAATTATTTTTGAGTATAAATTAGTAATAACTCTTTAGAATTTTCATCCAATTTAAGAAAAGCTTTTTTAAATTTTGATAAAAGTGTAAAAATTCCTTAAAGTTGAATTGCTTATTATTCTATAAAAGATGATTTGAAAAATGTGTATATTTCTTAATCTTTTATTTTATCTTAAAGTTAACTTATAATTAAATAGAGCAATAATTCATTCAATTTAATTTATTCTCCTAAGTATAACACTGATTCTTATAAATTAAGGATTCTGAATACATTTAAATACAAATTGAAGAATAAATGAAATATTTCAAGTAGAATCATTTCACCAAATAAGATTTAAATATCTAAAAAATCAGGGAAAAAGCTAATTTTATCCTTTTGTTTTGGAGGTGTTTATTAATTTAATAAGTCAATCTATTCTATTGAAGGATCTTAAAATTGAATAATTTAGAGTTCATTTTTTAATGTAGCATTAGTTTATATATTACTTTCTTAGATTACATATTTAAAATAAGCATCAAATAAAGAGGAATTAATATTTTAATGAAAATTTGAATTTATTTATATAAGCTATTATTCTTCAATTTAAAATGAAGCCTAAAGAAAATCTTTAAATAAAAATGTCATCCAAATATTATGTTAGGTTTAATGTAACTTTTTAAATAATAGATTTAATAATAAAAATGAAAATTGCAATACATTTGAATTTTGAAATTGAAATATTTAGATAGGTGGTATTATTAGATGTTAAATTTATTAAAGTTGAGTATATTATTATTCTAGCTATTTAAGCCATTAAGGTTAAAAAGTGAGAAAATTGATGGAAAATGCTTATGATACATTTGTTAACATTTAAGTTTGCTTAACTCTATAAAAAGAAGTAATAAATTAAGAAGAGAATTTCTCATTTTCAAAACTTAATCTATTGTAATATTATTAATCAATAGATAATTAATATAAAGTGTTTTCTTATTATTAGTTATCTTCAAGTAACTTTCTTTAATTTTTAAGTTATTTAATTTATGACTATAGAATAGTGATCAATTCAAATTTTTATTAATCAACAAAAGATTTATAAGCATTGTAGCTATTTAAATTTAATTTTTCAGTTTTTTTCAGTAAAAATTTTAATTGTAAGATTTCAACATCAATATTATGACGTTGGTCTTCAAGATTGTATAGTTAATCATGAAATATAGTTTTTGTTTCATATTCTTTATCAAAAATAGTAGTATTTTCAGGAACCCCTTTATAAATTCTATTTATATCAATATTCATTTTATATTTTTGCTAATCATCAAATTCTACATAAGATGATTGATTCAATCTTTTCAGAGTGGATATGTCAACTTTTGAATGCAATCCTCTCATGGTTCCATAATTTTTTAAATTTTGATGCAATAATTGTATATTTACAGATTATTTTGAGATAGATTCATCTTCAATAAATGAACTTGCATTTGAATTTGAAGAATAATATTCATAAAAACTTTAATTGTCTATCAATTCTTGATATCCGTCTTAAATTTCTAAAGAGTCGACTTCACTAGAAGTGCGACCAAGAAAAGTTTTCTTATACATAATAATAATTATTTTATATGAAAAAATTATCAAATCCTGTAATTTAATTTTGCTTATAAATTTAATGGGTTAAATGAATCGTACACGAATTCTTAAAAAGTTATCTTAGTACTTTAAATTAATTAATATTATAATATATATGATTGATTTCTGTTTGTATTAAATAGATTAATTAAATCTTCTAGTTAATTATATATTTCATATGATATCATTTTTTATTGTATGGATGTTCATAACTGCATTATGGGTTTTTGCAATGAATCCCATGTTTGCATTGCTGATGCATATAAATGCATTGATTTCCCTTGCTACAATAAGGAAAATATTTGCACTAAATTGAATATTTAAATAATTAGCTACTTTAATTTTTGGATGAATATATTAACAATGCTTGTTGGTACATTTGGGAAAGTACCTACATCTTTCATTGATATTATTATTGTTCTACTATTTAAATTTAATAAATAAATTATGTACTTTTACCTAAGATTGAGTATCTATACCTTTTGATTATTGATTTACTGCTGTTAATAGTAATAGTAACATCAATTAGTCAGTTTAACTAAATATTAAATACAATTTAATTCTACTTTTAATTTGATTAATTCTCTTCTGACATAGATTCAACATCATTTTCTATATCTCCTTTTGTTTTTTATACATCATTATTATTATTATTATTATTATTATTATTATTATTATTATTATTATTATTGTCAACATTAACTTTAACTTTTTTTGAAACTGGCTAAGATAGTTATTTATTTTAATGTTCATTGTAATCTCTAGCATGATCATTCTTAATTGCTTGTATTGATTTGGTGAATAAGCTTCTGTTTTTTTATTATTAAAATTTCTTAGCCTATTAAATACAATAATCCTCAAACCAATCCAATAACTCAACATATTATAATTCAGTCAATGGTTTCTAAATTATGATAGATAATTAAATTACATTGGCTATCTCTTGGAGGGATTTCACCATTTACTTCCTGTTCATCTTATTAGTCTCCTTATACAATCGAATAGCTTCATATAGAAATCTTGTTAGCTAGATCCTTACTGTATCCCATACTCACTGAGATCATGAATTACGCTAGTCTAAGAAAACTTCATATTCAAATCTCTCCTGAATTGTGTTTCTGATATCATTTATAATTTATAAATATATAATTAAGTTCATGGCTTTTTGGAAATAATATTACATTTTTCTAGAATGCTTCTAGCCTATCCAGATATACTTCTTTTTGATTGTTCATCATCGAACATCCTTTGTTAGACAGTTAATGATTTCAAACCTTTGAAATATAGTCTGTCTTCTTAAAAGAAATAAATTACATTTTATTACTTGGCTCATCTTTTTTGTCTAATTTCTTTTTGATTTATATCTTATCTAGATTAATTCTCATATTCCTTTTAATTAAATTAGAATCTATAATAGTAATTTATTTTTATCTATCTCTTCTTGACTCTAACTTTTTAGGATTAAATGTATCTAGTATACTTAATTCAGAAACATTTGCATTTTGAATATCCTCAATAGTTTCTGTTAATTTATGTTTAAGTTACTTTCTATCACTTAGATATCGATTATTTAGTTTATAGTTTTATTTATATTCCAACGAATGTAACGCAGAAGCATTGAGCCATCTTCTGTTGTCATTACTTGTTGATCTTGATTCTTTGATATATATAGAATCATGGATAACATAAGGTTTTTATGACATTCGTTCCAAAAAACTCATGATTCTTTTATCATAATTAGTAGCCAAAACATTATTAATTTTTTTTGTTTCTTATGTTGCAAATTGTTATTATTCAATTCTTTTTTCTTTTTATTACGTTAACTGTTGAAACTTCTCCTTTCTGTAATAATTATACATTTATATATTTTTAATAATATTATATGAACCACATAATGGCATATGCATTAGCCAAATGGCAAACATCTTCAACAATAGGAGTAATATCATTAGTACCAAATGACAATCAAGTTGTCTTTGATCTTTAAAATGCCTTACAATTTTTAAAAAATGAAAACATTAGCTAATTCCAAAAAATGTAAGTATACTAATCCATTTCTAGTAAATATATTACAACTTAAGGAGGGAAATGGTATTATTTACCATTTAATAAAGAAGTTGTATAATTAGTATTGACTGCAAATGATTATAATTAAGAGAATGTGGAAATGCTTATCAATTCCATCAATGCAAAAATTGTATATTTCTAAATTTTATACATTAGTTTGATCACAATCCAATAACACCATAAAATATAACAATATAGCAAAAATAAAATATCTATAATTTGTTAATTTACTTCGATTAAGCTCATGGTAAAGAACCTAAGCAAATATAATAAATTCTATAAACTTTGGATAACACTAAGTAAACTGTATAATAAAACATTGAAAAACTTATCAATAACAAAGAATAGCTTTTAAATATTGAAGGTTGTATTAAATAATATTTATATAATTAGTATAATCATTAGAATTGGATAATAGTTCATAAGTATTTTTAAATTCGGCGTAAGAATTACACAGAAAATAAAGAATGTAAAAATTAAAAACTAGATTAATAATTGGATCAATAATCATAGTTGGGTTAGCAATCTCATTATATGTAATATTTGGTTGAATTCAAAAATAAATAAATATTAATCTAATACAATTATTCTTAAACTTGTTAATTTTTTATATTATTATATATTGATATAAATTATTTTATATTTACTAAGAGGAATTCTTTTAAATTATAAATAGATTATCTTTAATTATACTCTTGATAGTACAGATTTTTAATATTAGAAGAATATTACCTAATACTAATTATATTTTTTATTAATTTTAATAGACAAATCTAAAACATTCAATTAATATTTCAAAACAGAACCATATATCTTGTAGATCAAATAGTATTAATCAATCCATTAAAAGTTAGAGAATAATATATAAAAATTTATTTATTAAATTATAATATAATATTTATAAATTATTTTTGGAAAGATTCTTTCTAAATAAATTAAATCTGTTTGAAAATGATGAATATATCATTTTAAATGCATGTAATCTTAATAAATTTCAACTTTATTATATAAATCTTCATTTTTTTATAGTATTATTTTTCTAAAATTATTTTTAGATTAATTTTATTTCAAACTAATTAAAGTCTGATATTATACTTCAAACCAACATTCTATTTTTAAGTATTATCAAAAAAGAAAGTTTCTGTAATGAATTCATATTTAAATTGTTTTTTTAACTAATTTAATTTAGAATTTACTTTGAATATCATATACAGGCTTTTCCATCTGGAAAACATAGGTATTACATATACTAATACAAAATTAACAATTTTTATTGAATTTTTTGCTTAAAAAGATAAGAAAGCATTTATAATTTTCTTATTTGTTTAACATATAAGGATATTGATTATTAGCATGCTTATATATATTAATTATTGAATGTGATTAGTTATAAAAATCATGCAAATATTGGAATATAATACAAAAATATTTCAGATCAAAGGTTGTTCTGAAACAATTGATAATCTCTTTTATCTTAATGGGGACTTTGTTAATAATAATGATGATGTTTTAACTAACATAGGTGGTGTCATTTCTGATCCATCTGTATCTGAATCAAGTGAACGATAAGAGAATACTAATTGTTTTTTTGCCTACTCAAATTTAAACTATTTTTATTATGGGTCAGTCAAGAATGTTAATTTTAATTCCTACAAATAATTGATGATATCTTTTTCTTAAGAAGTAACTTCATTTAAGCAATCATCGAATTCAATTGTATCATTCATTTTAAATAAAATATTTTATTTATTTATTCTCCTTTTACTCATTTACTTTAATTTAAATATATAATTCGAGTAAAATATTTCTCTCAGTCTTTGCAATACATTATATTTTAATTTTTTTTAATGGATTTTCTACCCATGTCAAACAAAAAAAGAAAAATTTTAAATAAAATTATTTATGGGTGATATATTGTGACTTACTATTAAGTATTAATTGAATATTAAACTAATACAATATTTATCTTAATTAAATATACAGTTAAGCATATGTATTAATTATCTGTCTTAAAACTTTTCATTAATATTTGATTAGATTCAAATTGAATGACCATTAATAATCCTAATCAATCAAAATCAGATTAGCAAAAATGAATAAAAACTATACAAATAACATAGATTGTAAATTGATTAATTAATTTTTTCTTATTAAAAATAAAGAAGGAATAAGTTTATAATCATTTTTCTGTTAGCTCCCTATAGCCTTTCCAATTATTTCTTAAGTATGGCTCTTCTTTAATAACTCTTAATAATGTATTGCTAGGACCGTCTTTGTAATTTGGTAAAAAATTCTATAATTTAAAATTAAATTAAATACTAAAGTTTCTTCAAAAATAGCTTTTGCTTAATCCCAATCTCCAGATATATAACATGAAAAACCTTTGTCCCATTTATGATAAAATTCCTAAATTAAATTTAGATAAATACTTTATTAAATAGAGCTCTAGATTATTTTATGTTGTTATCTTTAATCCAAGTTTCTGATATTGCTACATGATTCTTTAATACAGCTTATTTTAATTTATCTCTTTTCATTCTTCTCAAAACCTTTTACTTTTTTTTTTATTTTGATTATTCTGATTCTGTAAGATGAATTTATTTCTATTTTTCCTTTTTACTAAAGTCTACAACTGTCTTTTTTTTATGAACTTTTCTAATTAAACAATCAACATTTAAATCTACAGTATAAATATCCATAGGTTCAATACTACCTTTGACAGTAACTCTATCAATATGTCTAAGATTTTTTTGGGTAACCTTAGTAGCTACATTTCTTAATTATCCAGAAATGAGTATCATAGATCCAAATTGTTTAGTAGCTGCTTCTAATCTTGATGCCATATTAACATTAGGACTCAAATAAGAAGCATCTATTTTATATTCTGATCCTATTGCTCCTTCTATTGCCCATCCAACATGTAATCCAAATCCCATTTTAACAGAATAATTTGGTATTCGATTATTCAATCCTTCATGTTATTTATATTTTTATAACTTTTATGAAAGAGTAACATTTGTAATAATAGTAACAAATGATAAAATAGACATATCAGCTATTTATGCAATATGTTCATAAGATTTTAAACTTAAATTACCATCCTTATCCTAATAATAATCATTTTCAGCAAATTTCCATACTAAAAGAAATGCATCACCTATATTTTTATTAGCACTTCCAGAAAATTAATCAACAACCCCATGTACAATCTCTGCTATTTCATTCACAAATACCATAACATCTTATTATAAGACTTCTGTAGCATCTGTAAAATTTCTAATATCACAAAATCCAAATATTGCCATTACTTTTTTTCCAGGCAACATAGGATTAATAGAAGCATTGGCACCCATATTTTAAGCTATAATTTAAGATCCAGCTTCTCCAAATCCTAATGCTAATAAGGTTCCAATCTTAACAATTAATTTTTATAATATAACTGTTTCTAATTTCTCATCTTCTTAATCTTCTAATGCTTTCATTTCACCATTTTCAATCATTTATATAAATGCCTTATTTTCCTCTTCTTATGCTGCAACTAAAGGATTTTCTGCTATTTTCTTTACTGTTTCTAACATCTTCTCCACAGGTGTTAAAATTAAGTCTTAAACATCTCTACTAAACATAATTGCTGCTACAGAAAGTACTATAGATACAAAGATAGTTCTGATAATTGATAAAATAGCATTTAATTCATCATCTGCAATTGTATAACATATTGATATTGCATCATTTCCTTGAGGATCTGTTGTTGTATAATATTACAATGAATTAGTTCTGTAATGTTCATATTAATAAGGATCTTCTTTTGGATAGAAAATAGTTGAATTAATTTCAAAAAATACCAATCCAGTTCTTAATGGTTCATGATATGTTATAAAATCTTTAATAAGATAATCATAAATTTCAGGATCCTTAGCCCAATATTATATAGCTTATAATCCAGTAGTGAAACTTACATTTTAATCAATATAAGTAGTTAAATTTAATATAGGAACACTAAATAAAATGAGCATTACAATAGTTATGACTCTTTTATTAGTCAATTCTGTCAATTCTTTACCTATATTAGTTTCACGTATTTCTCCTTCATCTGATTAATGAGCATGTGATAATTTGTTTGGAGATTAAATTATTATTGATTTTCTTTTTTAGATTGTTGTAAGAGATTAAATTTAACCAGACATAACTATTTTTCTAGTTTATCTTCTTTAAAATCTTTGTTCATTTTCTTGACTAATTTAATTATTATTTGATGTTCCATTATACATTACAATGGAAGTCCTTTACTAAACAACTTTCTAAATAGATTATTATTATTATACAGCATTCACACCTGAATGCTTAACATTTCTATCTGAAGAATCAACTGATCTTTAAGAGGAAAGAGCATCATTTTATTATTCTTGTCTTTAAGGTTCTTATACTTAATTATTATTATCCATTAAATTTTCTTCTTTCATTTCTTCTGCTAACAACTTTTCAGCTTCTTTTTCTAAAGATTGTTTTGCATGTTTATATAATTTTGATAATCTAACTAATCTTACTACTCTAACTATTCTTCCTGCTCTTGTCCCTACTCTTGATGCTCTTCCAGCCCTATAAATATTTTAATTATTATAACCTTGCTAATGAAACTGCACTCAATGCTGCTCCTCCACTTGTTCCAAAAATTGCATTACTAACCCAACCAATATCTAATAACATTGAAACTGTTGATAATAAATCTAACCAAAAAAAGAAACCAATAAAATATCCATCCTTATTTTATTACTATATTTTATACTTTACAAACAGAGGCAAGCACAATTTCAATAAAAAAGAAACTCATACAAATTGTGGTAATAACCCAAAATGCTTCATCACCATCCTGATTATTATTTAAAATACCTTGTCTGTAGCTAATACTCTTATATCATCTCCAAATAATGCATACACTGTTACAATAGTCATAAAGATCATATAATTAAAACTTTCCAAAAATATTTCAACTTTATACTACATATAATATTTCTTATTACTCTTATTCCACGATTACTCTCTTAACTTGTTCTACTGCTTTTGGCTCCTAAATTAACAGATTTTCTATGAGTTACTGTTCTAGTTGGCTATTCTACATCACCTTGACTATTTTTCTTATTTGGAGAAGATGCATCTACTCTTGAATAAGACTATGATTATTATTGATTATTTACTCTTTATTAAACACTTCTACCTTATTCTTCATCTTCAATATTTTGATCCATTTTTTTTTTATTAATAAATTTCTTTATTTCAATAATTGGAGTTACGATAAACTGAAATAAAATTTAGAAATAAGAACTCAGATAACTCCACTTATTTAAATCAGTTGTTTTCATAAATAATATTTATAACTAAAAAATATGTCAAATTTCAATTTAGTCAGTATAATATTTTTAATATCAAGTTAAGAAAATAATTTATTATCATTCCAATGATAACAATATCTTGCTCATTTTAAAGTGAAAATAAATTTGATATAATTACAAATTTCTATTTATTGAAACATTAATGTTGTCTAAAATAAATTAATAAAATCATGTTATCATATTTAATCCAATTCATTCTTATTGAGAGAATCATCAATTATATCACATTTGATTCTAATTTAAGTCTTGACTTTGATTAGTTCACAGGATCTGGGTTTTTTTGTAATAGTGGATACACTAAAACAGCTACAATTAACTTTTCAGGAGAATTTGAAAATGTTCCTTAGGTTTTTCTTACCTAAGAATGGATTGATTTTACTACAGCTTAAACCCAAATAGAATTGCAAATCATTTCTATTAGCAAAACATGTATCTTCATTCATCTAAAATTAGAATTTTCAATGAAAGTCTATTGTGGATATAATAGAATGACAACTTCGATGATTAAATGGTTTGCTATTGATGACTAACGAATAGAAGTCATAAACAACTTTAATATGGTTAATCCAGATGATAAAACATTTCAAATTAAAAATCCAAATGCTTAAACAGGATTCGTTGTTCTGACTAGCATTCATTATACAGGTGCTATTGATTTCCTATTGTCTGTAAGAAACAATAATATCAAGTATAGATAAGCTAAATAACAATGCATTCTGTAACTGTGAGTATTACCAAAGTAGCTGGAAAATTTACAAACCTTAAATAAATTGGCTACTAAGTTATTGTTGGAGTTGAAGAAGCTTTTATTAATTTAGGATTGAGAACAGTTATGGGAGCATTTAGTAGTGATATATTAGCAATATAACCTAATAGATGGTTTGCTATTGCATTGCAAGACCTCAATTATCCAAATAGTAAGAATATCAGAATAAAGGCTGTCTTTACAAATACAGTATCAACGTTATAATATACTTGGGGAACATGTAAAATATTAAATTATAAAAGGGTATGATATCGAAACTCCTAATAGTCATTCTTAAATTTGGATTGCATATTAATTTACAAAATCATACAAGGCACTTGAATGTTTTAGTATAAGAACAAGTAGAAAATTTGTAATTGATTTAACCAATTTACCAACATTTTATTTAGAATTTGTTTCATTAAATTAAATTTATACAACAATTGGAAATTTTAATTATTTAGTTGATAAATCAATTAGTCCACTTTTGATGGCTATTCAAATTAAATGTTTATCAGGTAAGAAAATACAAGCAAAATTCAATAAATGTAATTCATGCAGTATATAAAAGTTTCATACTTTTTAATACAATTGCCTTAATTAAATGAATTATGTTGGTTTTTTCCCTAAGTTTAACTAAGCATTTAATCAATACAATGAATTAAAAATAAATATCTAATCTTCATCACTTGAAATTACATAAGTTATTTATGATTAAAAAGTAACAGAATAATCTATCGTTGACATTTAAATATTAAATTAATAATGATTATTCTAATAAATTATCAATGATATCTTTACAGATTTTAAGATTATACTTATTATAATATCAATTGACTTCAATAAACAATAAGTAAAATAAATCTTTATTCATTAATAAAGAACAATTAAAAAGTGTCTAATTTATGACTACATGATAAACTATTTATTTATGAATTATTATCAACTCATTTAATAAATTAATTGATTAGTTATGTTTAATCCTTTGAATCGAGCTAGATCACCATAATATGGTGGATATCCAAATCAAACAAATCCAAATCCCTAATATGGTGGCAATCCTTATCCATTTACAGGATAATAATCACCAATGAATTAGCCTATGGTATAACAAATTCTTATTCAAAGACATAGAGATCTTTTCCTAATCAATAATATCCCTAGAATACTCCTCCAAAGGGTTATCCAGTTTAGTAGTCATAGAGAAGCAATCCTCCTTTCCCACAACAATAATCTTATCCACCCAGCCAGCCATCAGTTTAATCTATATAAGTACTATAAAAAATAAAACTAAAAAGCCTCCTCCTCAATCACAACCTCCCTAATAAGTTCCTTAACAAAATTATACATAACTTCCATAGCGATCACAAAAATAAATACCACCAACATCTATAGAATCATAAAAATTACCATCACCTTAAACTACTTTATAAATATAACCATAATAATATGTGCCATCATAAAATTCTGGTTTAGGTTTATCTGGTTTAAGGTAGACATATGCACCTCCTACTTATGTTCCTCTTCAACCAGTTATGACTGTATGAATTATAATTGATTTAGACTGTAATTTAACGACCAATAGAATTTGTAGATTTAGAAAAATTTGAAGAACTTTGGGATAAGAGAATGAAAGAATTGGAAGATAGAATTCTTTAATCCTAATAATAACCTTAAGTTGTTGAATTGAGAGCTACAAATAATGAGGATTAGGATATTTTAATAAAATAATTATAAGATGAATTGTATAAGGTTAGATGTGATAATGAAGAGAAGGATAATAAAATTTCTGATTTAAAAATAGAATTATAAACAAATATTGATCTTGTAGAATACTTAAGATGTATAATAAATGATAATCATAGAATAATTGGTTAATAATAATAACAGTGATGAAGTTGAAAAATTATAGAATGAAATTCAAAGATTGAGAAAGCAAGTATAAACTCTAGATGCTTAAGTAAAATAATTGAATCATGATAATGATGATTTGAAATAGGAATTAGACGCTTTAAGATAATAAAAATAGTTTTTCAAATCATAATGTGATGATAAAGATGAACACATTTAAAATTTAGAAAGAGAAATTGAAGAGCTTCGTTAACAAAATGAAACATTAACAGAAGAGGTTACTACAAGTCAATCTGTAAAGACTTATGAAGAAGAAGCTAAAATTTGGAGAACTAAATTTAAGGAATTAAATGATACATATCATGCTTGTTAAGAGAAATTGATTTTAACTGAAGCAGAATTGGATTTATTAAAGAGACCTTAAAGTTAATAAAGAATAGTGACTACATCGACTACAGTAGTAAAGAATAATGTTTAAACAAGTGGAACTAAATCAGTAAGAATTATAATAAATAAATTTAGGACTCTGATTATCTTTCAAGTAGCCTAACTTAATAAGATGTTGAAAGAATTTAAAATTTATCAAAGAATATTCCATAGATATGATTATTTGAAAAAAAAAGTTATTATATTAAAGTACAAAATATCTATTATGTTTAACAAAGCATTATTGTGTTATTTTTTTTATTTATAAAATGATATCTCCTCTCTCTATTGATAAACCTTCATTTGATCTTTAAAAACGAAAACCCTTTAGTCCTACTGAAATAACTTAATAGTAAAATTTATTATAAAGAAAATTGCAATAACAATAATCTGACATCATTTCAACTATTCAACCTAAAAATGCTCATTTGAATAAAAATAATATTTAACATGGACTATCAAAATTGCTCAAAACAAGTCCTTATGGTTAATTAATTAAGCAAAAGTCTTAAATTAAAATATATAATTAGGACAGTATCTCATAAAACTATTAGAGTGATTGTTCTCCTCCATTCTAAACTTCTCATAATTTTTTTTAAGCAGATTAAAAACAATCAAATTCAAATACTTAAAGTAGTATATAAAGAAGAATTCCCTCTAATTATAGAGTCACTCTCCATAAAAAATCATTTGATAATTCTTCTTAATTAATATCTTGTAGATTAAAAGATTAATAACAAATATCAGCTCTTCAATAATTATTATAAAGAACAACTCATATATTATAAAATTATAAAGATGAAATTGTCAAATATGAAGTTGAAAATGCTAAATTAAAAGAAAAAATTGCCATTCTAAAAAATTCATGAATGAATAATATTTATTTACTTTTTTATTTTATTATGAAATAAGAAATTTATATAAATTGTAATTTATCATGTCTTAAAATGATCTAAATGAAAAGAAAAATTAACGTAATCTAATTATGATATTAAGTGGCATAAGGATTATTGACAGAAATTCCAAAAAATACAGAACTAGAATAATTTAATCACTTATCTTCCATCTAAGAAACCACTTCTCAAAATATTGCATCAAATTATGAAAGTGGTATATTGGGATCTTAAAAATGTAATAATAATATTTAACATTATTTTAGTATCATAATTAAACGCATCTGACTATATTAAGAGTTAAAATACTAAAATCTAAGGATCACTTTTGAGTAGTGAATTATCAAATTTTAATTATTCTGATGATGAAAATGAAAATGAAGGAAAATTTAAAAAAACAAAAGAAAATGTTATAAAAGAAGAATAAGAATTTGATGAAGATGTATTTATTAATATTATAAATTAAGTTTTTTGAAATTCCCCCTGATATTTAACCTGTAGAGAAAAAATTTACTTATGATGAGTTGAATAGAAAATGCAAAAATCTAGAGTAAGAAATAAAAAAAGAAAAAGAAATTTAAGAAAAATTATTGAGTATTTATTATATTAATAATATATTAATAGATCAGACTCTAAATGATAAAAATTAGATCAATACATTAAAAGTACAAGAAAAAAATTAAACTAATTTAATAAATTAAAATGCTATAAAAATTTAAAGTCTTGAAGAATAAAATAAATAAATATTATCCTTGTTAAATGAACAAAAAGAGAAAAATCTTAATAATTAAATGATAATCGCCAATTAGGAATAAAAATTAAATCAGATTTAACTTTAATTGGATGATTAAATAAAACAAAATAATTAATAAAGATTATAATTTTAAGAATAAATAACAAAATATCAAAGATAATTAAAAATTATGCAAATCTAATATGATAAATGTATTATTAATTAATTATTATTAAGAATTAGAAATATAGAAATCTGATTATGCAAAATAAAATTTAAAATAAAATGAATTGTTGAGTATATATTCCATCATTATTTTTAGAAATTAAAGATTAGATTATAAATTTTTTAGAAAATGAATTAGCTGATCTTAGAGTTCCTAATCTTTAAACAAAATAAGAAAACTAAAATAAATTTAAATTAAATACAAATCCTAGTGAATAAGAAACTACTAAATTGAATAATTTAAATTAAATGAAATTTAAAACTAATGATCAATAAATACCTAAACCTTAAACATAAACAAAAAATTTTCCACCTAATGATACTTAAAGATTAGTTTAATCATTAATCAACTGTAAACCTAAGTAAAATAACTCTTGGATTAAATAACTTGATGAAAAAAATAAAAATATACTAAAAAGTTATTCAAACTCTTAAAGAAATAATTAATCATTTAGTAATTGTTCAATGACAGAAAGTGTCAATCAAAATTGTCAAACAAATGACAATTAATAATTTTTCATAGATAATCCATGATCTTAATATAAATATTTTTAAGAAATCAATTATTATATAGCTCTAAATATGATAATATAATTATAAATAATTCATCTATTTCATATAACGAAATTTACATCCTCATCCTATTCCTCATTATCCACTGGCTTTAGCATCTCTTTAATGTGCTTAGTTATGGTTTCATATTACTAAAAAAGTTACTTATTTTTTTCCTTTAATTAAGCTTTTAATTATTAAATAGTTTGTAAATTTTTAGGCTACTTCAATCTCTCTTTTGATAATTATTCTGTAAGGCTGTAAATTTACTTTTCCAAATAATCTTTATTGACACGTTAACCTTATCTTTCCTTTAAATATTCAATTTTTTCATAAAATTATTTTAGAAGACTTTCAATTTGCTTACTTTCAAAGTAAGAAATTTTTATTTCTTTGCTATTTAGGAAATCACTGTTTTCTAATGACTCACAATAATTATTTTCTTGTGATTATTACAATTCCTTTTAATTTTCTACTTATGTTTATTAAAACATTGAATAAAATTTTTATCTTGCCCCTTGAAGCTATTAAATAAGCGTTTGTAACTCTTGATAACTTTTCTCATCATCTTAATAGATAAAAGAGCTTTCAATATTGGAAAAATTTCCTGTATCAGTAATTTGGTTATTCATTTTTTTTTAATTAATATTAATATTAATATTGAATTTATCATGAAGATTAGAATCTAAAAATAAAAATTATATTTCTATTAGAGTGATTAATTCTATTATAATTATTCCATATACAATATTCTTGATATTTAAGTACTTTAAATGAATTACTAATACTCTTGATATGTAAGTACTTCAAATAAATTACCAATACTCTTGATAATTAAGTACTTCAAGTAAATTACAAATACTCTTGATAATTAAGTACTTCAAATGAATTATCTAATATATCATTTAGACCTTACAAAAATTTAGAATACCTCTTTAGTGAAATCCTCAAAAATAAAATTACATTTTTCTTTGAATCATTGAAATAAGAGACATCACATAATAATTTTGAATTGCATGAATTTTTAATAAAAAATAACAAGAATTGAAAATATTGTGATTGATATATTTGAATGAATCAAAGTGTTAAAGGTTTTAATTTTAGATACACATTTTATATGATAATTAAATATTATTAAGTAATATTTAATGGGCAATGGGTGTTCTGGTTAAAGAGAAATGACTGAAAGATCTGAAACTTTGAGGCAACCATCAATTACTTTAACTAAATTGATTGAATAAGATAAGTTAATCAGCATAGTACCAACTAGTTAATTAACATAAATAGAGATTCCTAATGCTTTACTTCCATCTCCATCAAGGCAGAGTATTTCTTTTGAATCTATGATGACTTCAAAAGTTAGAGTGCCTTCAGAAGAGAGTTAGTTTCAGAATCAATTTACTTAAATTAAAGAAGTGAGATTAACAAATAATTAATCACATCGTCCAAAAATTCAGGTTCCTTAAAGAAAGCATAAAAAATAGGAAATATATGAAATTGAACATTAATATCATTCTTCAAGTCCAAAAAAATAAAAAAATAGAAAGTAAATTTCACCATTAGAAAATTAATAATAATAACAATAATAATAATAATACTATGACTATAAGAAAACTAATAAAAGCAACAGAAAGAAATCAACTTCAAATTAATAGAAAATGAAATAATTTAATGAAATTGAAATCATATCAAGAAGAAAATATTCTGATCTTCCTTCTAGAACTGAAAAAACTTAAGTTAAAAGAAAGATTAGTAATTCAATTGATGATCACAATTTTATTATTGGAACGGATTGTATTTCTAAGGTAAAATCATATACTCCAAGTCCAATTTTGAAAAGAAAGGAGTCAGATTGTGAAACTAATTCTTTTTAAAAAAAGATGGTACGATTTAAAGACATCAATTATAGAAGACCAGGCTTTGTTAATTGATCTTATAACTTAAAAATGATATTAAATAGTTAATGATCTTTGAATAATATTTGAATAAAGAAACAATAAATAATTATTTCAAAGTAATTATTCCAATTATCCATAATTCATTTATCCTGGTTTTCTTTCTATTAATAATTCAGGGGAAGATGCTTTTTAAAACTATTTATAGTCTGACCAATTTTCTAATGCTTTCGAAATCAATTATTAGTATCCATAAAGACCAAATAGAATAAATGAAGGCATTTAAAGCTAAAAATATATAAGTAAAATATTTTACTTCTTCAGGCAATAATTAATCTTTTTGACCTGAAATAGACTTAAAATTTTATTTAATTTCATTTATACTTTGTTTTAAGTATTGTAATGCAATTTTATAAAAAGATTCATTTTCTGTAATATCATTATTACAAAGACAACCAATCAATTAATCTTTTTAGAATTCTTTAATATAAATATATAAAATATACCATTTTTAGATGCAAGTTTCAATATTTTCTCAAAATGTCTCATATATTTATCATTATATTCAGAGATAGCTTAACTAAATTTACTATGAGATTCACTCTTTTTATATCCTTCATAATCATCTAATTAAAAGATATTAACTTATTTATTTTCCTTATCTAAAATAGTTGCCAATTTATTTATTTTTATGGCAATATTTTTACCCATTAAAAATAATAATTTATCTCTTATTTCAATTGAAAATATTTTGCAACTAGCAAGATTTTATGAAAATTTGTATAAGAATCTACAAAAATTGATTTAACTAAATAGAACTTCATTATTTGATTTAAATTCTAAACTGATAGTTTTTTATTTTTAAACAGGTGGTTATTCTTCAAAAGCACTAGTTTTAGTAATTTTTTATGGTTAAAGTGCTTATTATTAACTAGATGATCTTTAAATTTGTTCTTATAATTTCTTTTATTTTGCCTCGTGTTATTTTTTCTTATCTTCAATTTATTAAGTTTTATATTCTTTATTTGGAGCCTCTTTAACCCCTTGACTTTGAGATCGTTTAAACTTTTAAATCTAAGAAGTTTCAGTTGGTAAATTTAAATTTGATATCTCTTCAAATGGTTTTCGAGCTGGAACCCTTTCAACTGGTGTTAAGACTCTCTATTCAATTATTTCATGATGAGCCATATCTTTAACTCTTAGTCTTTTATTTTCATCTACAGAGAGACATTTTCTAATGAAATCCTTTGCCTTATCTGAAACAGGAGGAGAAGAAGGTATCACTAAAGATTAATGCATAATATTAGATATCAAAGCTGCTTCTGAAGAGGCATTATATGGTGTTCTGCCTAAAAATTAATTTAAATTAATTACCATATAACATTTCAAAAAATACAACACCAATAGCCCAAACATCTCCTTTTTCAGTGTGACCTTATTATCTCAATGCTTGTGGTGACATATAAAGTGGAGTTCCTACATTGAAATTCTTCCCTTACAATCTAGCTTCATGAGCAGGCACAGCAAATCCAAAGTCAGCTAATTTTGGAAGATTCTTATCAATAAGAATGTTTGCTGGCTTTATGTCTCTATGAATATATCCCTTTTAATTCATTTCATTGACAGCACTCACTACTGATTGCAAGATTCGGATTGCTTCAGTTTCATCTATTCTACCCTTCTTCTTAATATAATTGTTAAGATCTCCCTTAAGTACATATTAAAATTAGAAATTACCGAATCACAAAACTCAGTTATGATATAAGTATTATTCTATGTTTAAAAAACATCGCAAAGTTTCATAATATTTTTACTATTGAATGCCTTCAATGCATTTATTTCATTTTTGAGTAGTTGTGCATGAATTGATTATTTAACCATCTTCATATCAATAACCTTGATATTTAATTACTTCTTACTTTAACTGCTACTGGTTCAAGTGTATTTTCATCTCTTCCTTTATAAACGCGGCTACTAAACCCTTTTCCAATTTCATCATTGATTGCATAACTATAATGATCTATAGCTTTTCTAGTTTCACTCCCTCCTTTATTATGAACTTGAGTAGATGACACTGAATACCACGATTTTGAGGATAAGTGGGTAAATGAGGACGAGTATGGAACATTTTTGTATTTTGAAATAATAAAATTAACGATTAATTAATGACTGGTGACCGCAATATTAATCGAAAACATGTCAATTACAGAAAGGCAGGAAAAATCAAAAAGAAACTTCATAAATAATAAATAAAAAAGGCTGCTCTATCTAACAAGACCGCTTAACCAAAAAGCATAGAAGACATGACTAAGAAAGATCGTAGAGAACTTGTAAAAAAATAAAAAAAAATGGAAAAGAAATAGAAAAAACGACAATTAAAAGAGGCTGCCTCTAAAGAAATAGAAGAAGAGATATGATAAAATAACATTTTATGTAGAAACTTAAATTATCTATTATTTTCTATCTGATAATCTATTCTTTCTAATCTACAATATTGACATTAGATATCTATTATTTTTTATGAATCATCTCTATAGTATCCATTAACTTTGAATAATATATAGAATTCACAAATTCTTTACTAAATCAAGATTAATGAACATGTAATAAATATATTAAATAAATGTTAGATCACTTCTATAATTGTTCTAATCTATTTCTTAGATGTAGTACAATAATAAATATATCCACAAAATCAAGTATATCATATGTTTAACAATATTCTTCTTCTTTTCTTTAATGTAGAAACAAAATTAAAATTGATGAAATCATTTATTCATTCCTTGGTTTTTTTACTAAACTAAATAGTTTTAGAAGCTACTTAAACCAAATTTAAATTACAAATAACAAAAATAAGTCCAACTTTTAGATTAATTTCTAGATTTTATGCAAAAATATTAATTTATTAAAAAAAAGAGATAATAAATAAAAAATTATTATTGATGATTAATTAATATGTATTCATTTAGGTTTTATAAATTTAGGTTAAAAGAAATTCATTAGACTTTTTTTAAAACAAGTAGAAATTTAATATGTATTATATAAAAGTAATTGGTTTATAATTATAAAATCTCAAGAAAAAGTAATTTTTTTATTAATATTTTCTTTTTCCATACTATCTTATTTAGATTTTTTTATAGTTAATTATACTGACCATTTCTTTTTTTCTGAAGATTAACCTGATTCTAATACTTAAGAATTTTTATCTTTTAAATCTAAAGTATTAATGTTTATATTATACTTTTTAAAGTTAATTATGTTCTAATTCTGTTTAACTAAATAAGTAAGTATTTTTTAATTGGTAAACCTTATTATTGAGCTGCATATTATAATTTGAATTTGAGGAATTGAAGTGCTGTAAATTCTATTTATGGCATTTCTCTAGATTTAAGAATCCAATTGCAAAGTAAAATGAAAGAACTTAATTTTCTAAATGAGAGAAACACAACAGAAAGTTATTTCTTTTTATGAGTAATTGACAACAAATATTCAGGTTAAAGATCATATTTTTTGAGTGCTTTCATAACTTTATCATCAAATTGGTGATATTAAAATGATATTTCATTTATTGGTACTAAAAATTTGTATAAAGATACTTTTTTTGAAATTTTTAGTCAAAGGAGCATCAGAATATCTAATTTCTGAATAATTATCATTGATCCATAGATATCTTGTAACTAATTTTTTATCAGTTTAATTAATTTTTAGTATTTCTTATCTATTACATATAAATTGTTAGATTGCTTATTGTAATCTAATTTCATAATTTTTGATTGCATAATCTAATCGATTAATAAATAACTTATTAAAATTGTTCAACACTATTTTATCATTAATCACTAATTTTTCTTATTTGTATTAAACTTTAGTATGATTATCAATTTATGTTCTAGAAATGACAAGATTTCTCTAATAAAAAGAATTAAAACAAATTTACATTATTTAATTCCACTAAATCTCCATTCATGGTAATGTACATAGTTAACTGAAAATTTTTTTATGTATTTATTAATTAATAATTAATCTAAACGACATGATATCAAAATTATTGTCAATATTATTTGGAACAATAAGCACAATGATTATAAGTTTTTATTGGTACTCAATATTATTTCGAAATCTATATATGAAAGAAGCTAATGTGAAATAAGAAAAATAAAAAAATAAAGAAAACAATCAACCATTATTAATTGAATTAACAGGAAGATTTTTATAAGCTAGTTTAATAACAATCTTTTATAATGTACTAAAGACTAAAGTAATGTTTAATAAAGAATTTTAGGATGAAAATGATTTAAATTTGGCTCTTTCTTTAGCTGTATTTTTTTGTGTGAGTTTTCAAATACAATATTATACATCGAAAGTTGTATGGGAATAGAAGACATGGAATTATTTTGTTATAAAAGTATGTGAACAATTTATTTCGCTCTCTACTCTATCCATAATGACATACATTTTTGTAAAGTGATCTATGATTCAAATTTTCATATTTTATCAATGCGCCAAAATTACTTATTTTCTTCTGGGCACATTATCAGGTACAGAACCAGGTTTTTAATTTGATGCCGTATGTTAAGCTAACTCTGGTGGTACATTTTATCCACTTTTTATTAAATACTCTTTTAGATCATAAAATAGATCTTAATCAGAATTAGTAAGAAAAGTCACTGCTAACCCTCTTTTTCCTGCTCTACCTGTTCTTCCTGTTCTATGTATAAAATCCTATTTAATATTTATATAAATTATACTTAGATATTTTTTGGTGCATCAAAATTAATTACCATTTATACTCCTTCTACATGTAAACCTCTAGATGCTAAATCTGTAGCTATTAAAATATCAATTTTCTTAGACTTAAATCCTTCAACTGCAGCTTCTCTTTGTTATTATGTTTTACTTCCATGATATACTACAGAATTATACTAAATATTAGATTATTAAAATTACTCCATATTTTTCAAGAGTTTTGCTTAGTATTTCAACACTTTTCTTTTAATTTGCAAATATAATAATGGGAGGTTTATTAGCTGCTAACAATTACAATAGTCGATTTCTAATATATATAATAATAATTACTTTTTAGCTGCTTCATTAATCATATCTATTTTTTATTCTATATCTTTTTTACCACCTCCTGGTTCACCTATACTAATAAAACAAAATGCTCTTAAATATCTTTTTGCTAATTTTTCAACTTGAGGAGGCATTGTGGCTGAAAATAAATGAGTCACTCTATATTACCTTTCTCCAGCTTAAGCCAACTTCTCCTCTAATTCAGCAGCTATTTCATCTTCTGATTTCATTTAAGTAGTTATTGAATCCAAAATATAATTAACATCTTATTCAAATCCTAAATCTATCATTTTATCAGCTTCATCTAATACAATCCATGAACATTATTCTAAAACCAAATATTTCTTCATCAATAAATCTTTTATTCTACCTGGTGTTCCAATTAATATTTCTATTCCTTTTTTTAAATGAAATTCTTATTCTTCTTCTTTCCTTCCTCCTACTATTACAAATGATCTTAAATTATATCCTTATGATAACTTTTAGAATTCTGCTTCAATTTAAATAGCCAATTCTCTTGCTGGAGCCATTATTAATGCATATGGTCCATCTTTACATATCTTATCATCTTATTTAGGAAGTGTAGATAAATATGTAATTAATGGTATTAAAAATGCAGCAGATTTACCACTACCTGTAGGAGCAATACCAATCATATCTTTACGTTCTAAACCAATTGGAATAGTTTGCATCTATATTGGTGTTGGTTTAACATAATTTAAATTTCGAATAGAGTTCATTAAATTTTTTGGTAATTAGACTTCATTCCATTCTCTAATAGGATTTGGAACACGTCCACCTTTAATTATGATATCCATATCTTCTCTAAATATTCTCCAATCTCTTGGTTACATTTAAGATAAAGATTTCTTACTCCAATGATCTGATGATAATAATTGATCTGGATCTTTGTCTTCTTATACTTTTGAATGTAAACCACTTGCATTTATTCTATTCATATAAAGTGGATTAAAATCTATTGAAGTGTCTTCTGTGGCATCCCATTCAAAATTAAATATATTTTTAAATTTCTCAGAAGGTTTTAAGATCTTTTTTTTCTCTTTATTTAATCCTAAATATTGCATTTTAATATGCATAAGTTCTTAATTTTCTCCATCCATCTTTACAGGAACTGTTGCTCTAGTATTTGAAGTTATATAACGATTATTTTTCTCTTTGCTTTTTGATCTGCTTCTACTTTTAGATCTTTTCTTCTCTAAAATTTATCTTACTTTTTAATCATCACCTAAAATATTTGATATAAACTTACTTCTAAAATGTATATATTCTTTTCTAATCTAAGCAATCTATTATTGCTTTTATAATTATTATTTATGTTACTATTCTTCTTATTTTTATTTTAATTCTTCTCTTTGTTATTTAGATAGAAACTAAGGTTTAAAAGTAGATTTTCCATTCTATATTAATTAATTATTATGCTCTTATTAATCTTCAGCCAGCTCTTCAGCAGCAATCATTATTTTATAATTAAATTTATATTATATTTTGATCTAATTATTCTTATAAGTGTTTTTATATTTTAAACATTGTTATAATATATTCTCTAGAATATTTATTAATCATTTTTGAGATTCCATAAAAATGATGCTAAAAAATAATTCAAATTAATTTATTTATTAATATTCTAAATGAGGTACATTATAAAAGGTAGAAGTTTCTTATTAATTCAAATTAGGTGGTGTTTGGAAGAATAGTGAAGATGAAATTCTTAAAGCAGCTGTCATGAAATATGGTCTTAATCAATGGTCACGTATTTCATCACTGCTTGTTCGAAAATCAGCAAAATAATGTAAGTAGCGTTGGTATGAATGGCTTGATCCTTCAATCAAGAAAACAGAATGGACAAGAGAAGAATAAGAGAAAGTCCTTCATCTTGCAAAGATATTTCCTAGTTAATGGAGAACTATTGCACCTATTGTTGATCGTACACCCATGTAATGTGTTGAGTAGTATGAAAAACTCTTAGATCTGGTATGTAGTTGATTTCATTATATTTTAGGCTCAAGGTAAAGATCTAAATGATCCAAATGATCCCAGAAGATTGAGACCAGGAGAAATTGATCCAAATCCTGAAACAAAAGCTGCTAGACCAGATCCTATTGATATGGATGAAGATGAAAAGGAAATGTTAGCAGAAGCAAGAGTCAGACTTGCAAATACAAAAGGTAAGAAAGCAAAGAGAAAGGCAAGAGGAAAGTTAATTGAAGAAGCAAGAAGATTAGCTTTATTATAAAAAAAGAGAGAATTAAAGGCTGCTGGAATTTAATATATTAATCATAGAATTGAAAAACATCATATTAAATTACAAGATCGCAAATACAAGGGTATTAATTATAATAGAGAATTGGCATTTGAAAGAACAGTTCCTGATTTTGTTCATGAAACAACAGGAGAAGAACCAGAACCTGATAAAAAGATATCTAATGTTAGTCTATAAGCATTAGAAGGTTAGAGAAGAGATGAAGAAGAAGAAATTAGAAGAAAGATTGATTAAAGAAGAATTAAAAAATTAAAAGAAAGAGAATTAGATTAAGCTGTTACTTTTTAAAATAAATATTAAGTTAAATTTACACCTTAAACAAAATTATAATTGCCATAACCATAATTGAAGGATTAAGATTTAGAATTATTGGGTAAGATTAATGCAGTTAATGAAATATCTGAACATACAACTTCTGCTACTAGAGCTCTTGTTGGAAACTATTCAACAAGAGATTAGAGTTAATCAAATATGAGAACTCCTAGAGCACCTAATACAGTTTTAAGAGAAGCTTAAAATATTATTGCTTTATAGCATACTGAAACTCCATTGGTTGGTGGAATGAATAATCCTATTGATATTATCAAAAATATTGGAAATTAAACCCCAAATCAATTAGCAAATTTATTAAAGGAGACTCCAAGAAGATAAGTTGAATCATCAAATGATGCTTTTGGAATTAATATTGAAGAGTATGAGAGAGCATGGGAAGAACCAAGTTAAAGTGTTTCATATGTTAATGCTGAATAAGAAAGATAACAATAATTAAAGAATGAATAGAAATTGAAAGAAATGATCAAGTAGAAATTAAAATCATTACCTAAACCTAAGAATGAATTTACTATTGAAGTACCTAAAGTGGATAATGAAGAATAAAAAGAAATGGAATTGTAAGTTATTATTATTATTATTTTTAGGGAAATGGATGCTGAAGATAAACTAAAAATATTAAAATAAAAGAAATTAATAGATCAATAGAAGAAATTCAGATAAAAATCATAGGCTCATTAAAAGAATTTACCAACACCAAAAGAATTGCCAACTTTGTCTATATATGAATAGACTTAAGATTAATTTAGAAATGAAATAGAAGAGATACTAAATTATACTGTGATTTAATTGATTAAAGAGGATATTTATGATAATTCAAATGGATTGGGAGATATTTCTGTAGCTAAAGAATTATTATAAGAAGAAAGGGAAAAAATATTGGGAGATTAAAATTTAGATGATCTTGAGATAATTTGGAATAGAGTTAGATAATAATTATATTTTGATTATGAAGAAAATAAATTTGTTAATATTGAGAAAATAGATGAAGAAGTGAGAATGGCCATTTTTAATGAATATTTTAGAAGAACAAGAGTATAATATGAAAAATTGAATAAAAAATAATAATTCTTTGCTAATAGAATAGCTAAATTAATGAAAGGATATGAATTAAGAAATGCCCAATTAGAAAAAGAAATTTCATAATTAAATGATAAAATAAGTGAAATTGAAATGAATAAAGAAGTATATTCATAAGCATTAAATCATGAAAGACACATATATAGAGATAGAGTTTAAGAATTAGTTAAATATCATGATATGTTATAAGTGAAGAGTAATGAATTGTAAGATAAATATTAATATTTGACTAAATAACTTTAGGAATTAGATTAAGAATAAGAAATTTTAGCATGAAATATATTATTATTATTATGTTATTATTTTTAATTTAAGTAGCATAAGCAATTACTTTTTCAAGAGAAGTAGCATCTTAAATTTTTGAATCAGGTAAACCAGCATTGATATTGTTTTATGAAAATTCTCATTAAGACCAATTGAATGAATTTAAGAAAGTTAAAAATGATTAATTATTATTGATTGAGGCTAACAATTCAGATAAATCTGTTAATAAATTAATCTAAATACTTTAAATTCATCAATTACCAGCTATAAAATTATTGAAATGTGATGGTAATACTTGGTAGGATGTTTAAACTATTAATTATGATGATCAAATACTTATTGAAAAATTGAATAAATTTATTTCAAGATATCAAGATGGCTAATTATTTTATGATATTCAAAGTGAAGATGTACCAGGAAGATAAATGGACGAAGGTATAGAGATTGTTGTTGGACATAATTATGATGAGCATGTTCAAGATACTAATAGACATTATTTGATTTATTTTTATTCTTAGGATTGTGATCTATGTTCATCTATGCTTTAGAATTTAGTGAGATTGAATAATCAAGTTAGGACAGGAAAGACTTCAATTAAACCAAATCAATTGAAAATAGGTAAAATAAATGGAGAATTGAATAAAATTCATGGACTTAAAATAAATAAGTATCCTTCTTTATATTTATATAAAATGAATGATAAGACACCTATAGAATATAAAGGAGATCGAACTACTGAAGGAATGTTAATGTGGATAGAGAATATGAATAAATGATATATTTATTTATCAATTAAAATGGCTAGCAAATCTCAACCTCCAATTCAAGAGAAGACCTTTCATGAATGGTCCAAAAATAACTTTTATAGGACCAGTTATATCAATCATTACACACAAGTATATGAATAATCTTAATTTATTCAGTTACCTTAAGAACCTAAGAATTCAGCTGTACCTGGATATGCAGGATATGTACCATATGTTTAATCAGAAAATCTATATGGAGAAAGATTCTCTGAAGTAGCTAGAAAGTCATTTGCAGATTCTAAATTGGGCAAGTTTAATAGATTGTCTTCTACAGGATTCAATTTTGATGCTAAAGAATTAATTGATCCTCATAAAGAGGCTTATTCACACAAATATGGATGTCAAACAATATTAAAACACCATCCTTGCACTCATATTGATAAAATGGTCACATCTTATCAAGACGGTTTCAAGAAGCCTTAAAATCTTGTTGCTCCAACGTAAGAAATTTAGAAATTAATCGAGATTTCGAAAGACTGATAGATATTTGGAAACATCATAAGCCTAAACTAAAACTTCAGGTTTCTAGAAGAATCATATGTAATTCGATGGATCAGGTTGGATTCCACATGAAAATATGAATGGTCATAAATTTATTTTTATTATAAGGTGACTAAATAAGAACAGAATATCGTATATAATACAATTAAGAAAAACCATTTCATAGAAATCCCATCCAATTCAAACTTAGAAAGATGAAATAAACAGAAATGAATTATAAGCATACCTGATATAATAACATATTTAAAGATTATATATTTAGTCTAAGATTAAATGTATATTACAATATTTATCTATAAAATAAAAAGTTATCTTATGCAATAACATATACAAATCTAAAATTCATTTGAATCTAACTTTAGACAATAGATAATCACACAATGTAATTGGAGAATCTCTTTTTAGATCTTCTAATTTAACCCATTTAATTTCATCATCATTTATCAAAAACATTATATCTCCATTATTTCTTGTAATGCTTTTAATTATACACTTTTTATTTTTTCTAGGAAGATGAGTATGTTTAACAAAGGTCTTTTATAAATATTATTTAGGATTTGATTGTTGAATTTATGGTATTATATCTTGAGGTAAAATTGTATTAGATTGATAATTACTTTCCTATAAAGACTTTATAGGAGCCTTTTATATTGTCTTAGATGTATCTTCGTTTTTGAGTAAAGATATTTTTGTTTCATCTTTTGTTAAATTGGAAGGGGAATCCCTTAAAGATTCAGAGGGAATTTCAGTTTAGTTTAGTTTAACCTTCTTGTTGATTTCATAGTACTATCTTAATTCATATTGATGAACAAGTTCTAACAACTAAGGTGTTAATTGAATCATAGGTTCAATTGAGATAGTTCCATTGTTCCACCTAAATTTATAGGAAATAGTATTTTCTTAAACCTTCTTTTTTATTAATTCTATAGGGAATTTATTGTTGTACATTCTTATGATAATTATTTTAAAGGAAGAAGAACTTTAGAAAATAGAGATTGGGATGATTTTTGGCATCCTTTTTTGAATAGTAGTAATTCATAATTGAATTATGGTATAGAATAATCATTTATTGTTAATGAAATAATTAAATGTTATAATAATCAGATAAGGACTTCACTCTTGAATAGGTGGTTGGTACAGGAACATTTGGAATGGTGTATTTGGTAATTTTATTTAAAAATGAAACTAGGCTACTGATAATAAGACTAAAGAGAAGGTAGCCATAAAGAAAGTGTACCAAGATCGTAGATATAAGAACAGAGAGCACCTTATCATTTAAGAATTGAATCATCCTTGTGTGGTTATGTTAAGACACTCTTTCTTCACACCAGGGGAAAATGTATATCAATTATCTATTCATACTCTAGCCATAAGATGTGTACCTAAATCTAGTTATGGAATATGTACCTGAAACACTTTCAAAAATGATTAGATAAATGCGTAAATAGAAACAAAGTGTTCCTGCTCCTTTGATAAAGCTTTACAGTTATTAGATGATAAGAGCATTACTTTATTTATAGGGTATTAGACAAAATATTTCACTCTAGCAATTGGGATTTGTCACAGAGACATTAAGCCTTAAAATATCTTAGTAAATTTAGAGACCAATGTTTTAAAAATATGCGATTTTGGTTCAGCAAAACGACTTGTTGTCGGAGAACCCAATATAGCTTATATATGTTCACGTTACTATCGAGCTCCTGAATTAATTTTTGGAGCCACAGATTACAATACTTAAATAGATATGTGGTCTATTGGTTGTGTGATTGCTGAAATGGTCATACTTGAACCTTTATTTCCAGGAGAAAGTGCTTAAGATTAATTACTTTAAATCATCAAAATACTTGGTACTCCAACTCCAGAGGATATTAATTAAATGAATCCTGCTAAAGCTGATGTCAGATTACCAACGATTAGAGGGAATCCATGGACAAGAGTATTTGCAAAATAAAAACCAGATCCACTCTTTTTAGATCTTATTACATAAATGCTTACGTATTTAAGAACATCATAATATAATTAGATATTCACCTAAAACAAGAATCCAACCAATTGATGCTCTTTTACATCCATATTTTGATGATCTTAGAAAAGAAGGATTCTCTAATCAAAATTTTAAGACACCTAATCTTTTCGACTTCAATAAATAAGAATTAAGTATTAAACCAGAACTCTAAACTAAATTAGTTCCATAATGGTATTAAAAGCTAAATAAATGATGAAGATTCTTCAAAACAATATTATATATGTTATTTTATCTTCTTATAATTATATTTAACAATCTTTTTACATTTACATTTATGTCATTATGTGAATTAAAATTTTCAATAAAAATTTATTATTATTTTTAATAATGTTAGACCCATTTAGAATGGCAACTGTCCGTAGATAATCAGAATTAATTAAATCTAACAATTAATTGATAGAATAATAACCAAGAGGTAGATAATAATGTGCAAATTCCAATCAACATTTAACAGACATAGTCAATTAATGCATTCAACGTTCATAACATTCAATAGATGCATTACAATAAATAAGAGCCAGATCTAAAGACAGAAGAAGTTCTTATAAGAAAACTACAAGATAGTCAACTATTAGTAGTTTTAAAGGATAAACATCTCCTAGTTTTAGACAAGACGATCAATCTGTCACATCATCAATTCAAGAATCATAATAAAGTTAATTGCCTGTCAGATTGTTTAGTTTTATTGAAAATGAACCTAGTTTCAGAGCAAAAGATATGCCCTTATAAATCAATAAATCAAGTTTAGAAGCAAAAAAGAAGCCATTGATTTAACTAAAAGAAAATTAAAGAAGATTAACTAATATTGATCAATTATTTTAAGAAGCATTGCGTAAAAGTTAATAAATCACAGAAAAGTTTTATCAGTGAATACTTATAAATATATATAAATAAATAATTCTTACTTAAAGTCAAACTTATTTAATTTTTATGACTTTTTGTGAAATGTTATATTATATTATAAAATAATTTAATGAACATTTTATTTTCAGATTTACTTTCTTAAACATATGAGTGGATTTTAAATTAATAAAATTTAGTTTATTTACAATCAGATATTAGTAAAAAGTATTATTTTATTAATGTCTTACTTATTAAATATATATATTATTATAAATACATAATATTTTTAATTAATTGATTTTAATAGAACAATATTTTAAGAATTATAAAATGAAATTTGTTAAATAATCAGGTGTTATATGTTTAAAATCTTTATGATATTTATTTTTCATTAATTAAATAAATAAATAAATAAATGGAGTTTATAATTATTTAATACTTATAAAATTAATCATAAAAAAATTATCATTTATTAGATAACTTATGTTGATTGTATTTCCTTTAATTAATATGATTCTATGTTGTTTATACTTTATCATTGTAATCTAATTTTGCTTAATTTAAATTATGATTGTATGTAATCATATATTTATTTGATGGTTATGAATCCCAATCCAAAGATTCTTTTTTAACAGGTGATTAAATAGTAAAAATCTATTTAATTTCTTAATCAGCTAAAAAATCATCAGGATCATATGGTATTAGATCTTTATTTATATAAGGTTAAGACATAGATGAATAACTCTTATAATTATTTTATTAAAGGCTTTGACTTCTTAAATTATTGTGATAATATTTTGGCTATTGTAGATTAATTTGAGAATTCATTTCATTTAATTTAGGTAATAACATATTAGAATTATGTTTAATTTATTTAGTAGGTTCTAAATTTTATCTAGACCAATACGATTTATCAATTACCTTTTATTATTATGAATATAATTAAGATTGTTTTGCATCCATAATATCTTTTGGTTAATAATTGCATATTGGATTATTACCTTATAGTTTTTTTTCAGCTGATATCAACCAAAAATTACTGTTAAGATAAACTTCAGCATTTTATCTATATCCTTATATATCATTTTATTAAAATTCATTAATTTTTTGTTTTTTTGATTCATTTTATTTATTTGTAATTACTGATAAATCCTGTAAATTTAGTGTATTATTCCCATTTTTGAACTATTCAATATCATTATCCTTTTCTTTGATTATTCTTTCTAAATCTGTTATTCTATCATTCATTTACTATAGTTTATTTTCATAGTTCCTTTAAATTGATGCCATTTATTGATCTTTTTCAATTTATTGTTTTTTTAATTATTTAACTTCTTCTTATAAGTTTAAAATTAATTAATCTTTAGCAATTAATGAGGCTTAGAGTAAACTAATTTTCATAGATGTTAAAGTTTTGGATGATTTAGAAGAATTATATGACATTTATGTTTACTTCTTTAAATCGAGATCATTTAACTAAGCATCTTAATCTTTGAACTATTATTCATTGCTAAATTAATTGAGTTATTAAATTGAATTTCTTTGAATAGTTTTATTTGTCGATGTCTAAAAATTAGATTCTGTTCGAGATGGTGTAGGTATATTATTTAATAACAATCTGTTTTATAATGAATCTGAATCCTCCTCTTATTCACCATCTTCATTATTTTCAGATTGTTATTCATTTTATATTTCTAAATTATTCATCATTTATAATAATTTTTTATTGTCCTAAAACCTAAGCAATTTGATCTATTATTAAATAAAGAAAAGAGAATCCTTTAAATGAAATTAATAATGTATAAAAACAGATTTCATAAAGTTTATGTAAATCAAATATTAAATCATAAGAAAGAAATAAAAGATTTCATGTTTTAGGTTTTCTAAAACTACTATAAATAACTTTTTATTTTTTATCGAAAGTGACTTTCTTAATTGATCTCTATGATCCAACAGATTCATTGTCTTTTTAAGCATTATTTGAACTAGAAGAATTTGATCCAGCCATAACTTTGTTTTTAAGAATAGATTTATGTTTAACTATATATAATAAATAATAAACAAATTTACCTTCTTGTAATCCACTATTTGAATCATCTCTTGAATTATTTTGAAAATCTAATTGATCATTTTAAGCATTTGTTAAATTAATATCTAAAGGACCTTATTAATTTTAGTTAAATTCTTATTTAGTAAGAGTATTGTCTGAAGAATTTTATTTAGGTAAAGAATTCATTCGTTCTTTTTCAATCTAATTATTTTCTTCTGGAAACAGTAATTTGATTATTGGCTATGGTTTTTGTATTTAAGGAGGTTTGTAAATATTAACTTAGGTTTTCTTCTGAAGAGTTATTTAATCTTCTTTTGACTGTTAAATGTTTTGGCAAATATGAGAACCCATTATATCTTAGGTAATTTAGAAAGATGATAATAATAATTTGAGTTGAAAAATTTAGAAATTAAGATCAACAAATATAATCAAACAAAAAATACTTAATTATTTATAATTTAATCATAATAATTAATATATAATGATGTCTTTATTCACTTTTGATTTTATTTTTTTAATTTCTATTTATAAATTGTTAGACAATAAATGTAATTAAAAACAAAAATAAAATAAAAAATGATTTAATTATCATGCAACTATCTAAAATTTTTAAAGTTTAGAAATATGAATTTTTTGACGTAGATTAAATAATGATTTGGCTTTATCACACCATACAGTAGATGGGATAGTACCTTTACTAGTTATCTTCTTTTTTTAAAGTTATTCTTTTGTAGTTTTACCATTGTAAGCCAAACAAATATGGAAACAAACAAACACTAAAATACATAATGTCAATAATATTGTTGGAATTCCTAATGCAAATAACACTATTACTAAAATAGTCTAATTCTAAATCACTTTTAATTTATATAAAATATAATTACATATGCCATCTTTTCCTGAAATACCTTCTCCAAAGTTTCCTATAAATAAAATCAAAAATCCTCCTAATTCTCCTATAGCCAATAATAATAATGATATAAGAAAAGCTATAAAAAAACGATAATTCCTTTATCCTATACAATTATTTACAAATGGACAATGATGATCAAATACTTAAACACAATTTCCACAATCTTTACAATGAGAACATCTTAATGGTTTTACAATTAAACAAGTTGAACATACTCTTTATTCTTAATTTTAATATTTCTTTTTTCTTTTATCTGGACAACCACCAGTTCCTTCTATTTTTGCTTCTTCTTTATTAATAAAATGAGTATTCTAATCAGATAATTCTAAAATAGTTTTTCTTGGGATTATTCCTGGATCAGAAAACTATTTAAAAATATAATTTATATAATTACTTAAGTTAACACTAAAAATAGTATTGTACTTAAGAATAAATAAATTACAATTAAAACATAAAGCCAATGCAATTTTTACCAAACATATGGAGCAACAATAACAAAAAAACAAGTACTTATACCAATAATCATAATCCAAGTAAACATATTATGATATCTATCACCTTTTGGACCTGTCATCAATCTACCATAACAAAAAATTTAATTGAATGAAGGCCAAAATTCATACAAAAATCTAAAACTTAGACTGTAAATATATTTATAATACTTGTTTTTTTCTGATTTTGGTTCAAATGGGAATAATTCTAAATCAGCAGCTTAAAATCCTTTCAAATCAACCTTATTTCCAAATGGTGGCGTTACATCATTTATATGTTCTGACATTCCATTTAAAGACGAGACAACAGAATTACTCTTATTTTTTGAGAACTCTAAGTTCCCATTAAAATCAGCACTTTATTTTGATTAATTATATAATCCATCAGATGGACCATCCTCTTTTAGTTTACATCCTGAGTTTTGATATTTACTATTCATAAATTTATAATATAAGTATTTATTATTAAACATTCTACACATTAATCGTTTTTAAACTCACAAATTAGAATTTAGAACAATTAATGAACAATAAATTATTTATTCATAAAAACTCAACCATTCAATTATTAACTTATAGGTACTTTATAATCTCTCTATCAGATAGAAATCTTCATATTCAATATAAATTAATATAACAAAAACTCTTTATTTTAACATTATATAATACTTTATTTCTAAATAAAAGTTTTCTTAATTGCCATATCTTCTTAAATAATATTGATTCTCTTTTATTATAATCTAAAAAACAAACAGAAATATTAGTTTATAATTAACCTTATAAATATGAATGATTTTAAAGGTACTTTAACAATAATTCTTGATTTTCAGATGACATACTATTTAGCATATATAAACAAATTTAAACTTTGCTTATATTGTAATTTTATGGAAAATATGAATATTTTTTAATTTTGAACTTTCAATTGGAAATTTCATTTTAATTTGTATAATATGCTTAGGGGAGTGAGTAATAGATAGAATGTAATTTAAATTATATATATTTCTGATGAAAAGAGAGAAAACTAATTTAGTTGAGAAAATTATTAAAGAATAATAGGAATAACTTAAATTTGAGTGTTAATACAAATTATTTGACTTTAAATAATTTTAATTATGAGTAAGTAATATAACAAGAGAGGTAATTATCAACCTCGTTAAGATGTGTATGAATATGTAACAAAGGAGGAGTATGAACAATAGTAAATATAGTAGAATAAGGAATAATAGCAAAGACAAGATAATCCTAAGAAAAAATAATAATAATTTTAAAAAAACAAATATGAATAAGAAAAGCAAGAATAATTTCAATAATAATAGAACTAAAATAAATAGCCTGATAATAAATAGTATCAGAGACATAATAATTAAAAGGACAATAAAAATTATTAAAAAAGATTTTAATAAAAAGTTGAGGTAGATGATGATTATAAAAGAGATGATCCATAAGACTTTGAAGGTATTTTAATGAAATAAAATTTAGATGTTGAAAAATTTGATATAACAAAAATAAAGTAAAAAGAATTAACATAGACTTTAATTAAAATGTTAAAGTACAGAAAAATAGAATGTCCAGTATGTTATGATAAAATTCATCCATAATAAAAAATATGGAGTTGTACTTAATGTTTTTCACCTTTCCATTTGTATTGTATGCATAAATGGATAAAGAATTTAAATCCAAAAAATATAAATGAATTGTATTGTTGGAGTTGTCCAAAATGCAATTTATTAATATAAGATAAATTACCAGAATATAAATGCTTTTGTGGAAAATAATAAGATCCAGAAGCAGATTCTTATTCTATTCCTCATTCATGTTCATAGAAATGCTAAAAAAAAAGAGGAAAATATTGTCCTCATCCTTGTCCTATGGATTGTCATCCTGGACCATGTCCTGAATGTCATGTATAAGGAGTAGAAATAAAATGTTTTTGTGAAAAAAAGACTAAGTAAATGTAATGTAGTGAAATAAAAAAAGATTTTTCATGTGGTTAACCATGTGGTAAAATGTTGAATTGTAATAATCATTTTTGTCAAAAACCTGTAAATAATAATATAATAATATTAGTGTCATAATGGTAATTGTTAACCTTGTAATGAATCTCATTAAGTATAATGTTATTGTGGAACTCAAAAGGATATTATAAATTGTGCATAGTAATCATATTCATGTGGTAAAATATGTGGTAAAATACTTGATTGTGGTTAACATTAATGTTTAGAATAATGTCATCCAAATTGTTAACCATGTAAATTAAAACCAGAATTAGTAATTTATTGTGCTTGTGGGAAATATAAAATTAATGATTTAATTAAGGAATAAAGAAAATCTTGTTTAGATCCAATACCTAATTGTGGTACTCCAATAGAAACTACATTAATATGTGGACATAAAAGTAGAACAATTTGTGGATCTGATTATCCTGAATGTGTTTAAAAAGTAAAAGAGAAATGTAGATGTAAAGATACTACTAGAGTTAAATTATGCAATGATAAATCAATATTTGTATGTGATGATGTATGCAAAAAAAGAAAATCTTGTGGAGTTCATTTCTGTTAAAAAGAGTGTTGTCCACCTGGAGATTAAGAAGCTCATTTATGTTTAAAAGTATGTAATAAACCACTTCCATGTGGTCAACATAATTGTGATTAATTTTGTCATATTGGTGCTTGTTAATAATGTCCAATAATTATTAATCAACCTTTATATTGTCCTTGTGGTAAAAGTGTTAAAAATCCTCCAATGAAATGTGGTACTGCTCCTCCATCATGTTTAGAGATCTGTAAAAAGGTTTTAGAATGTGGACATATATGTTAATCATTATGTCATCCAGGACCATGTCCTGATTGCAGAGAATAAATTGATAAATTATGTAGATGCAAATAAAATACACTTTCAACCATTTGTTCAAAATAAGCTGTTTGTAGAAATGTTTGTAATAAAATTTTAAATTGTGGACATAAATGTCAAGAAATATGTTAAGCATAAGAAGAATGTCCTGGAAATGGACCTGAAGGTTGTGATTAAAAATGTCATGTTAAAAAAATATGTAATCATTTTTGTTAAGAAATTTGTCATCCAAATTAATAATGTCCAAAACTACCTTGTAAAGTCTAAATTAGAGTAGTATGTAGTTGTGGTAATAGAGACTCCTTTATAGAATGTGGAGTTGTTGATGAACTTATAGAAAAAACTTTGAAATGTGATTAAAAATGTTAAAATATTAAAAGATTTGGAGCATTTTATAAATCTAATTCTCTTGTAGATATTGAAAAAACCTATTATCCAGATATCTTACTTAAATATACTCATTATAATTTATAGAATCTCTAAAAAATGGAAGAAAAAGTTCAACATTTTCTTGTACATTCTTAACCTGAATAAGGATATGATTTTTCATTCCCAGTATCTGAATGGTCTGAATTGAAGAAATTGGCCCTATAGACTCTATTTTCTAGACATTATAAATTTGATGTCTAAATTTTGAAGACTTAAAATAAATAATATTTGTTTAGTCTTTATAAAACATAGGATACTTGTATTCCTAAAATTAAACTTTCTGAATACTTTATAAAAGTTTAAAAAGGTATAATCAAAAGAGATCATTAACCATTTAAAGCAAAAATTAAGACATTTTTTGAAGTTTCATCAACTGATGCTTATAATATTGAAAATGCATTATCAGATTTTAAAGGTGACTTTTATTCTGAAAGATAATCATAACAATATGTACTAAACTTTTGGGATGAGACTTAAGCTGAATTGGCACTTAAAAAAATAAAAAAAGCAGTTGGATTACTAAATGTAAATTGGGTTTTAGAAGTTAATTAATAATGTTTAGATGAATACAAAAGAATATTTGAACCTGCCAAAGAGAATGATATTATTGTTAAACCCAAAAAAATGAAATAATAAGAATATGAAGAAAATACACTAGAAGTTTAATATTCATAATTGGAAGAAGAAAAATTCAATAAAATTTAAAAGGAGTATTCTGAAAAAGCTTAATTGACAAAGAGATGTGATAACGAAGAAATAGAAGAAAGAATTAATAATTAATAATTATCTATTTTTGAGTAAGATGGATTTTATTAATATGAAATTTAACCTATTAGAGAAAATATCATTAGATCTTATAAATAAGAATAAAAACCATTTGTACCTGAATATGTGAGAACACCAGATACATTATGTAAAACTGTTGATTTTCTTCTTCAAAATTTTTTGAGAGCAGATGATCCAGATTCAGATTTCAAAAAACCTATGAAAGGTGATACTCCAAGAGATATTGTGTATGAAGATATTTATGAATTCATACATGATAGATTATAATAAATTAGAGTAGAATTAAATTACCTTCAATATAAAGATATGAGCATTTATGGTATTTATTATAATTAATTATTTTAGTGAAAATAATTAGATTTTATATTTTATCTCATTCTTAATTATAGGATAATTAAGAAAATCTTAAAACCTTATGTGAATTGCTAAAGACATTCAAAAATGATGAAACATTATAATATACTTTAATATTATCTTGTTTTAATGAAATTCCAGAATGTTAATAATTCTATTCTCAAATGTAAGAATTAAAGGAATAAGAAAATTTAAGCCCTATTATTTAATCCATAATAAACTTAACTACTTAAATTAATTAAAAATTATATCACAAATACTTTGATTTTTATAATAATCAAGAAAATATACTAATTAAATCATTGATGCATGGATTCCTCAATAAAATAAAGATGTAAATCAATGAGTAATTCTAATAAATTACTTCAAGTTTAGAATAAGATTAAACATTTATAACTGTTAATAAACTATTAGAATAATTACAAATAGAAGACAAGAATAATTTAATTGAATATTTAAATAAATTAGGCTTGAATGATTTGTAATTTTAAATTTCGCAATCAGATTCTGAAATTGAAGAAATAAATATCTCATAAATTTAATTATAATTATAGAAAATAAAACCTTATGGCATTTTAGATCTTGATAGATTAGCATTAATAATAATGTGATATGATTATTTTATAATTTTATTTGTCCAAAAATATTATATATTAATAATAGAATCCGTTTATTGTAATAATTAAAATATTATGTATAAAAAATATATATTCATTTGTCTTTTATTAACATTAGCTATTTGTGAAGGAGGATATTAGAATCTCAAAATAAAAGAATTTATGACTTAGAATAATGAAATTTTTACATATATAAATGAAATTTTAGATGATGAAGCTGGACCAGAATATTTTCTATGGAAAATTGAAAGTCTTTAATAATAAATTGTTTCAGGTGTCAATTATAAAATGATTGTTGACTATTAAAAAAAAGATGATCCTAATCAATATATTCAATTTGAGATCATAATTTATGATTAGTAATACTTTGATAATTATTTATTTTAAGACCATGGACTAACACAAGAAAAGTGACTGCTTTGGAATAACAGAATCTTAGAGTTGATAACAAAAAAGCTTATAATTCTAAATATCATGGTTGGGTAGATCTAAATACCAAATAGTTTAGTGAAAAATTTCCATAAATTTAAACATTATTACTTTCAAAGTTAATACCAAAATTTGATTTAGAAGAAGATACTTCTATAATGGAAATAAAATCAGTTAAAGAGTAATTTATAGCTGGAAAAACATATTTAATCTTTGTATAATTATCTGATGGTAAAAACTATAAGGGAACATTGTATGAAAAGTATTATGTATGATATCAATTAAGTCCATGGTCTAAGAAAATGGAGGTAGTAACAGTGGAATTAGAAGAAGAAGAGTGATTCTTAAATTTTATTAATAATATATGATGATATTTATTAGTTAAGTAAAAAAATAATAATAAATATAATCTAAATATAATATCAAAAAGTTGTACTTTTTACATCAATATTTATTTATTATATTTAAGTGAAATATTTTCTAAATAAATAATTGATTTAATTTATAATTTTGATTTACTTGAAAATTGCTTAATCTTTCGTAAACAAATTCAATAATTTTAGATAATTTTTTTATTTCATATACTTTTATATTCCCATCATCCCTCTTAAGGGATATATTTCAAATACCGAAAGATTATCTAATTATTGATTAATAATAGAAAATTCATCTACTATAAAATACTGAATCAGTTTCAATTATTATTTATATATTATTGTAACTATATTAAGAAATTAGTCTATTACATTAAAAGGTAAAGAGACTTCTATTTGTAATAATTAAAAATAAAGTTTTCAAATTATTTGATGATTTGACTATCTTTTGTTGCTTTTTGATCTGCCTTTCATAATTTATGAGATTTTATATTCTTATTATGTATTTATATTTTAAATTTATTAGATTTTATCTTCAAATTAACATGGTTCTATGCTAATTTTAATTAAATTCTGCTTTTGTTTATTGACTCAATTATTCAAGATTGCTTATTTTTAGTTTCTTTTAGTGTTTTTTTTTTTAATTATTATATGATTCTTCAACCTTTTTTGATTACTTAACCTTTATCAATAATTTAAGATATTAGAATTTCTATTAGCTATAATTTTGAAATCACAAAGATTAATTTTCTCAAAAAATAAAAATAAAAAGAATACATAAATTTATAATATAATAAAATTAACAAAAATGAACTTTATAGTATTGTCTATGATATATGTCATTTATACATTTGACTTACCAGGGATTCAATAAAAGGTGTATTCTGAGGGAGAATAGATTGCTGTTTTAATAAATGAGATGACTTCAGATTCTACTCAACTTCCATATGATTATTATGATCTTGATATCTGCAAACCAAACTCCACTGAAAATTAAAATTAAAATATTGGATCCATGATATTAGGCACTTTAACATAATAGTCTAAATATTAAGTAATAAAATAACTAATCTTATAGATATATATGAATTATGAAATAATGGATTAAATAGTTTGTGTTAAAGATTTTACATAAACAGAACAGAATAATTTAAAATGGTTCATTGACCATGATTATAGAGTCAATATGTAAATAGATGATCTGCCAATATTATCTAGAGATTATTTGAACAATACTATAATTGGAGTACCTTTAGGGGTTAGAAATATCAATTAGTATTCTTTTTATAATCATTACAATTTCTTGATAGAAATTTATAACACTACTAAATCAGAAATCAATTAGACTTTTAGTATTAATTCAATAATAGTTTAATTTGAATCTAAATGTATGGATAGTTCTGAAATAGATTCTGGAATTAATTGTCCAATCAATTAAATGATGAATATCACTTATTCTGTTAAATATTTAATGACTAACTCATCTAATAGATGGTCAGCATATTTAAATATAGTAACTGATTCTGATTAACAATGGGTTTCTATTAGTATCACTTTTACTATCACTCTTTGCTTAACTGTTTTAATTGCTTGGTTTATTAGATTTACCATAAAAAGAGATGTGTTAAAATTTGAAGCCTTACCACAAGAAGAGAATGATGGATTGATTGATTAAATGGGATGGAAATAAATTAGTAGAGATGTTTTTAGACCTCCATCAGGCATATTATTTTTAAGTGTTTTGATTGGTACTGGTATTCAATTTACTATTATGACTATTTGTGTTTTCTTTTTTTCATCAATAGGATTTCTCTATTCTGCACATACAGGAAATTTAGCAACATTTGTAATTGTTATTTATGCTTTTACAGGCAGTTTGAATGGATACTATTCTTCAAAATTTTACAAGTATTTTAAAGGTGAATATTGGTTATTATGTACATTGGGAAGTAATTTAGCCTTTCCAGTTATGGCTTTATTTATATTTGGCATAGAAAACATTGCACTGATGTTTGAAGAATCTTCAAGTGGATTAGACTTTAAATCTGGTATTACATTTATTGCTTTATAACTTGGTATTCAAACACCTCTAAACTTACTTGGATCATTTATAGGATTTAAATTGGAATCCCCTAAAAATCCATGCAAATATGGGTAAATTGCTTAGGAAATTCCATAGCAACCGTTTTATATGGATTATTTTTATAGTTGTTTGATTGGAGGACTTATATGTTTTATGTAAGTTTCTTATTTCTAAATAGATCCGTTGGTCTTGAGATTAGTTAAGTAATGTAATTAATTTGGAAGAATTCTTATTATGAATTCTTTGTTTCATTATTTTTTACTGCAATTTTATTGATTATTATAAGTGCTGAAGTTTCAATATTAACTGTTTATTTACTACTATAAAAGTAAAATCATAGATGGTGGTGGAAAGCCTTCTTTGTCCCTTTTACTTCAGGTGTATATTTATTTATATATTCAATCTAATATTACTTGGATTCTTTACAATTTACAAGGTATATTTAATAAAATATCAAGATTTTCAACAATTTTGTATTATTTTGGTACTATGTATATGGTATCTTTATGTTTGGGATTAATATGTGGAACAGTGGGATTTTTAGCAAGTCACATTTTTGTTAAAAAAATATATTCAATGATCAAATTAGATTGAATTGTGTAGATATTTATTCTATTTTATATAAATATATAATTAATTAATTTTAATATCAATTTAAATGGAATTTTATATATTATATCATATGTAGGCACAAAATGGGAAGTCACCTAATATGGAAATGATAATATAAAATTTTAGTAATTAATTAAATAAATATTGTAAATAGTACTCAGGACATCAGGAGGCAATTAGAATTGAAATACTAACCGGTGTAGCTGCTGAAAGAATGAAATTTTTAGGATTTTCTATCTTTAAATTTATCTACTCTAGATTCATATTAGCAAATTTGACTCTTTTAATTTCATTACTGAAATTTTCATTTTTCATTGTTTTTAGGTTCTATTATCATCGTTATTTTAGTGAATTTCACTCTTATAAAATGATTATAAAGAATATATTTGCTTATTTAATCCTTTTTATTATTTTAAAATTTAAGAATTTTCTAATTTTTCATAAAAACATATCATTTCTTTTTATAATTAGATTTAAAGTTGATAAATGATATTTTAGATTTTAATACTGATATAGGAGTTCTATTAATTATATGTTTAAATTTTTATTATATCCTTTTAGAATATATAATATTGAAATGTAAATATAAATGTATTTTATAAGGATTAAATTTATTTGGCATTTTTTAACATTAAGACTAATTTTATTTTTAATACTATAAAGGATTTAATTATTAATTTTGCTTCAAAAAAGCTATATAAAAGTATTAAAATATTAATAGTACTTAATAATAATATTTAAATATAATATGTTTCAATCGATACTTTTTTTGATGTTCTTTCATTTCTCGTATGAATACATCAAATATGACACTGGTCTATTTCTAGGATTTGATTATGAAAGTGCTAGCTTCAATTGTTAAAATGGATTTTCAAAAACCTCAGTAATTTAATTCTCTGGAACATTTGAGAATATACCTTAAGTTTTTATTTATATAGAAAAGATAGATTGGAGTTAAGCACAATTAGAATTTTCCTTATCAATAACAACAATAACAACAATAAGTAATTAAAGTTTTTTTAATAGGTTTCACAATAACAACTAGTTGTGCTAATAATAGGATTTATAGAAATTAAATAAGATGGTTTGCTCTAGATGATAGACGTATTGAAGTACTAAATAACTTTAATATGGTGAACCCTGATGACAAAACATTTTCTATCTAGAATCCAAACGCATCTTATGGGTTTATGACAATTACTAGCATTCATTATGCAGGTCCAATCGATTTTACATTAACAGTAAATGTAGTTTAATAAAATCTAGATGAATTCAATCACACCTAACTCTGCAACTATTGGAATCACAAAAATTGCAGGAAAATTTTCAAATCTAAAATAAATTGGTTATTAAGTAGTTGTTGGAGTTGAGGAAGCCTTTATTAATTTAGGATTAAAGTCACCAACAGGAGCATTTAGTAGTGATATATTACCAATATAATAAAACAGATGGTTTTTCATTCCTTTGTAGGGACTGAATTACAATAACAATAACAATATAAGAATTAGAGCCATTCTTACAACAACTCAATCAACAATATAGTATACTTATGGCACATGTAATAGTTTGATATAGGTTTACTTTAGGGGATTAAAGTGAAACTCCAAATAGACATTCTTAAATTTGGGTTGCTTATTAATTTACAAATTCATATAAAGCACTTGAATGTTTCAGCATTAGAACAAGTCGTAAACATCTTCCAAATTTATCTATTGTGCCTCCAATTTATTTTGAATTGGTTTCATTAAATGCAATTTATACTTCATCAGGAAATTATAATTACATTGTAAATAAGTCAATTATGCCTCTTTATATGATTATTTAATCTACTTGTCCAAATGGAAAGAAGATATAAGCAGATTTTAATAAATGTAATTCATGTAGTGTCTAAAAATCTTATTCATTTACATTTAATTGTTTTAGTCAAATGAATTACATAGGTTTTTTTCCAAAATTTAAATAAGCATTTCAACAATATAATCAATTAAAAATAAATTTACAATCTTCATCACTAGAAATTATTCAAGTGCTTTATGATTAGAAAATTACAGAATAAATAATAGTCAAAGTTTAGATAGTAGATTAATGATTAAAAATGTTTAATAAATAATATTTAAGTATTACTATTCTTATTATTTTGGTCAAATTTATTTTATTTCTAAATCTCTAAATAAACCAATATAATAAATTAAGCAAGAAATAATATTCTAATAAAATCCTTAGGTTATTCAAATAATTAAAATGTGTTATAAATTCTTCATTCTTCTCCCTTCAAGACTTTCAAATAACATCTAGCTGCATATTCATAATCTGCTATTGTGTTATATAAACTGGCAGATAATCTTGACCAATTTAAATCATCATACTTAAATACTACCAAAAATACATTATATTTTTCAAAACACTACATATTCATTAATATAATTTACCTTTTTTTGACATTCTCTGCAATAATTTTGATCTTAATGAGGTATTCTAACATTTACCATAGCTGAATGCATAGATTTATCATTTACTAATAATTCTGTTTACCAAATTTGTGCAACCAAATTAGCTCCTTCCCAAGCTAAATCTTCAGAATATTTAATTATTTAATTTAATCCATATTTTTTAATAAAATTAACTCCATCAATCAAAGAAAGTGATAAGCTAAAATCTTTTGTACCAGAAAATTCACATTCTTTTGCCAAACCATTTCCATAATTAACAGAAATTGTATTATGATGAATTTTATTTAAATATTGTTCTTTCAAATATAAAATATTAATGCCTGAAGGACAAAATGCCCATTTATTAAAATTAGTAAATAGAAAGTCTGGATCTAAATCTTTGATATCTAAAACTGTTATTCCAGCACCATGTGCAGCATCAACTATACTTATTACATTATATTTTTTGCATAACGATATTAATTCTTTAATAGGCATTATTAAAGATGGTTATGCTGATATATTATCAAAAACTGCAATTGTAATTTTCTGTGTTTTGAGTTATTCTATAAGTTATAAACAAATCTTATTACTTTCAAATAAGGATAAGATTTTTTATTTTTCCAAATGTTGTCTTTTTAATTCAATCCTATTTTACTTAACATTGTAATTGGAAGTCATGAATTAGATTGTATTTTAAACCATTGGATATGCAGTACTGAAATATAAGATTGTATCATTTTCTGTTAGTCCAAGATCTAATAATGAAAATATGAAAATTACTTCTTATGATACTATTAAAGGCTTCAGCAGAATTACTAGTTAACATACATTAATTAAAATCAGCATTTAGAAATTCTGCAGCTGTCTTTCTAATTTCTATTGTGTATTTAGGATAATCTATTTTTGTGAATCTATCAGGATTTTATAAAAATTTTGTATAATGTTGTATTCTTAACTAAAAAACCTATTTAGGTACAAAACCAAAACTACTATGATTTACACATACAAATCCATTTTCAATAATAAAATCTTCTTTTATATTTTAACCAAAGGTGTTCATGTAAATATTTCAAAATTAAAATAAAATTTCAATAAATATTCCTCAAATAAATTAGCTTATGGATAAAGAAGTAGGTTTTAATTAAATAAGAAACCCAATAGAAATATTAGTGATTATAGGAAATCAACAATACTATATTTATTTGATTTTGTAATCAAAATTAATACAAAGATTAAAGTCTTATAATTTTATTATGAGATGATAAAAAGAGATATTAAAGATATTTTATAAATTTAGAATATTTTGTATAAATTTAATTTTCTTTAATTTTATTTATTATTAATATGAACTAAAATTCTTGTCATATACAAATTTAACTATACAATTAGTATTTAATTCCTTAATGATGATTATAATATTATAAAAATATCAACCTAACAAATTCAGATATTGCAATAATAAGAAAGAAAGTATAATTGATCAATATAATTTTAGAATTAATAATTTATATAAAAATAAATTAGTTTAAGTAAATGGAGAATATGTTTTTAACCTTATGAATTATTCTATGATTATTAAATAGAATTCTGTATTATATTTTTATAATGAATTCCATGCATTAATTATTATTTAATATAGATACAATAATCTAATTTGTGATAAAAATGAATTAAAATATATAGAGTCGAAGAAGTCAACTTTAATTTTATGGAAGAATCACTGTAGGAATCTATCGAAATACTTTTTAAAATTTCTTCTTTCCTTTATTTAAAGGATTAAACTTTTAATGATGTGACCTACATTAAGTAGCTGTTCTTGTTGGTATGAATTAACTCATGATTTTGAATATTTTCTTAGATTTTTTGTCATATTTTGATTTTAAGATGGATTCATGACTCTTCACAAATTCTAAATACTATAAATGCTCTTATTGTGTCCAATGACCTTAAAAATATAATTAATTTATACCATTTGATTTTGTTTAAGAGTCTTCTTCTCCTAATTAATATTTTTCTGAATTTCCTAACTCTACTTCAGTTATATGATTATTTTAGTTTGTATTCTTTATTTCAGGAATATCGTATTGACAATTCATTAAGATATTTGTTGGTTAGACTCTCCAATCATATTTCAATTATGGAAATTGCATCGGAACATTCTGTTATTAAAATATCACTTTGAGCTAATTTAAACTATTAGTTACTATATTGAATGAATTGCTATTAAAAGTTTGGAAACTATGGGAAATAATATGCAGTAGACTAGTATGGATTATATAATATATCTGAATTCATCTAAAACTATGATTTGAGTTATTTAAAAAAATAATTTATTAAGAAATTTTAATTCTTAATAAAGTGGATATTTAATATTCTTATAATATGAAGGCTTAATCCTAGTCAGTTATTTATTAAGTCTGAAACATAGTAAAGCTTGATCCAGAAATATCAATTCTAAATTTATTTATGAAAATCAAAGATTTTAGCATCTTTTCAACAATCTTAAAAAAAATGAAAAAATATACTAAATGAAATGTTAATTCCTATTTAATATGATAAGGTATCAAAAAATTTATAACATATTATTATAAAATAGAGAATTTAGTAGTTTATTACTAAGTTATTATTATTATTATAAAATATAATTTATATTAACAAGAGTATTATGATTCTCTTTTTTATTGGAAATATAAAATATGATAAATTCTAAATTTTGAATATTTAATTAAAAAGAAAAGAAATTACAAGATGATTAAAGAATATGATTATTTGTTCAAATTAGTTATTATTGGTAACTCTGGAGTGGGAAAGAGTTCATTATTATTGAGATTTGCAGATGATCAATTTAGTGAATCTTACCTAACAACAATAGGTGTTGATTTTAGATTCAGAACATTGCCTATAGATGGCAAAAATGTAAAATTATAGATTTGGGATACTGCTGGACAAGAAAGATTTAGAACAATCACAAGTGCATATTATAAAGTAATTAAAAATCATTATTATAAATATTTTAGGGTGCTGATGGAATTGTTATGGTATATGATGTTACATAAGGATAATCATTTGATGATATTGATAAATTTTGGTTACATGAGGTAGAATCATATGGAGAAAAAAATGTTTAATTATTAGTTATTGGAAATAAAAATGATTTAGATGAATAGAAATAGTAACAAAATTATATAATTAAATAAGAGTTGAAACATCAAAGGCTGAAGAATATTGTAAATCTCATAATATGCTTTTTATGGAATGTAGTGCAAAGACAGCTGATCATGTAAATAATGCATTTCTTGAACTATCAAGAAAACTAATGGCTAAAAAAGATGCTTCCTAACCACAAAAAACTACTAATTTGACACCAAATGCTTCATAATAATCATAATCTAGAGGGTATTAATTAATATAATATTATATTTAGATAAACTAATACCAACACTTCACAATCAAATAAACTGAGTGCAAACACATCAAACTAAAAAAAATAAAAAGATGGAGGATGTTGTTGATTATTTATAAAGAATAAAATATTGTTAAATTTTTATTTTTTCTATTACTTTCTGATTGTTATTATTTTAAATCATTATAAAACAAATTTGTTTAAATAAGAATAATAGTTAGAATAATTGATTGATATTAAAAAGGATTACTATATAAACAAATTTAAATTAATTGTTCGAAAATCTCTTTTACTAAATTTTATTACATTCTTTATGTTAATTATTAATGAAAGATTTAGTTCATTCAATATTCTTCAATTAATTTAATGATATACATATATAAATATTATTCTCAATAATAAAAATTGAATGAATAAACTTAATTCATTCTTAATGAAGTTAAATTATATAAATTAACGTATGTTTAATAATTTTTAGTTGAAAAAGAAAATGGAAATTCATTAACCTCATTTGAATTTAAAACAAAAAGGCTAGGTTATTACTTAATTTTAGAAAAAAAACATTCCTTTAAATTAATAATGCTAATAAAAAAATCAATCAATAAAAATGAATTCAATTGTTAAATCAACCTAAATCTAAAATTAAAGAGTTTAAAAGAGTATTTCTAAAGATATTTGGCATAAAAAATCTGTTTCTTTAAAAATGAAAAATGCCATTTTTAAGAATGGATTCAAAATTTATTGTGGGTAATTAGTGAAATACAAAAAAGGAAATCAAATTTATGCTTTTAGATGTATTAAAGACAATATGAAATAATTCAGATTAAAAGAACTACGATAAGATCATGATGTAGATACAGATGATGAATAAATTTAAATGGCTACTAAATAAATGTTTATGAGTTTAACATAATGTATTAGAAATGAAATGGCAAACATAGAATTTCATAATCATTAGAATTTATGCCAAAAAACTTTATCTTTAGTTTAAGATGATTTATGATATAATTACTAAAAAAATAAATAATTCAAATTGACTTTCATGCATTTTATTGTATAAATTATTTTCTAAACTCTTTCCATGTATAATCACTCTAATAATATTAAAATATTTTACTATTCCTCTCTTAATAATATCTTCAACAAATTTTTAATACAATTCTGGTAGATGATCCTTAAAATTATATGATTAGCATTTTAAGAAAAACATATCTAAACTGCAAAATGAATTTGTTAATATATTAATTAACATCTAAAGTGGATTATTTCCTATCAAATTCATCCTATCTTCATGTTGTAAACATAACATGCCTTAAGGATTTGAATTGCAATAATGAGATCGCTATAGTGATTCTTAAGAGAAGTTGCAGATGTTATACATTTCATTTACAATGGCTTTGTCAATTTTCAATAAAGAGTATCCATTTGTTATTCCTCCTTCCCAAAATAATATCAAAGGACCAGTTCTTGTTCTTCTAATCTAAATCATTAAATCTTTTATGCTGTCTCCATCCGTAAAATTTTTGAATCCACATTTACTTATTTAAAATGATTCTAAGATAGCTTTACCATAGCTTATTATTTTGCACTTAACTTTATCTTTTTAAATTGAAATATGAGTAAATGATGGTGAAAAACTAAATTATAAAATATATTACTATGTTATTAAAACAAAAACATCAATTGGGGAAGTTCTTGAACAATAAAAGCAATAGGATTATAAGTTTCCATGTTTAAAATTTGGTGCAGAGCTATGAAATAGAGATTTATATTTAAAGTATCCCAAAACTAACAATAATAATCTTCCACTTATATAATTATGCAATAAGATTATGATTCTAAGAAATTTATGAAATACAATGTGAAATTCAAGTCTTTATATTTAGCGAAATATCAAATCATTTATGATAACTATTTCAACTATTAGAAAAGTAAATAAAGGTAATTTAACAAATAGGAATAAAATATCTAAAGCTATCCTAACAATTGATTTTTAGGTTGTTTATATTGGTATAAAAGGATCCATATAATTGTTTTTTATTAATAAATTAATTGAAATTATTAATTGCAATTTAGAAATACTATTTATCAGTATTTGATGGGTTTGATAAAATTAAATTAATATACAAAAATATAAATACTTCAATTTCTTAAGGCAGTATCAGGAATTGTAATACATCTTAAAGTATCTAATCTTATTTCTGGAGAATCATTATAGCAATTGATGACTGATTAATTTCCAAAATGATTAAGTTATTGCCAATCATCATCTCTTTTGATAAATAAGGAAGGATCAAAGGAATGAATTGGTATTAAATGTAAATCCTAATTCATACTTTTATAAATAAAAAATTAAATTTTGTAGAATTACTTACTTGTTTTTCTAATAGTCATTTTATCAAAAGGCCCTAGATTTCTAATTATTAATAATGATATAGACACATCAAGATCCAAAGGCCTTTTATCATTAGTTTTTATTTCTTATAAGGTTTTTGGATTTATTATAGGAAATTTTCTGAGTTCAATTTTAGTACCTGTTGAATTTTTGAATAAAATTTAGACATTAATTATAGGTTAAGGGGGATAAGATTGATCAAATCCTTCATCTAAATCTATTTAGATTTCATCTGAATATTGCATAGCAAATTTAGTTAAATTAAAAAATAGTTATGAGATTTGTTTCATATCAGATTTAATATAAAGTTCTTAAATTTTAGTTTTTAAAACAAAATTTCTAGTCATAATTTAATCAATCTTTCTATAATATTTCAATTTTTCAAATAATTCTTCAATAACTTAAATCAAATTAAATCTTGTAATTTAAATTCTTCTAAACTCAGAATTAGCTTAAAAATAATCAGATATATTATAAAATTAATTATATGCAATATAAAGTTAAGAATTTATATACTTTAAAAAAGAATATTCTTTATTTTTGATTACATTCTTTTTATTTTTTTATTGATATTTTAACATTCTATTAAGAACTATTAAAGCAACTCTAATTTAAGCTGTAAATATATCTGAAAAATAGTTTAATAATTTCAATGTTGCTTTATTTTGTAATTTAAGTTTATCTACAAATTATTGCTTTTATTATTCAGTTATTAATAATATTGCACATGGTTCAGTATCATAACATTTAATAACTTTGATTATGTAAGATTCACCTGTTGTAAATCCAAATATATGATGCTAATGTTCTAAGTATTTATTTTCATAACTTTATAAGCTTTGTAATTTTTTTCTATCTGTAAATAAATAAAATAAAAATTGTTCCAAATTCATTTTTGCAGATCTCATTTTCGTTGATGTTTGTTTCTCTATATCTTAACTAGAAGATGAGATATTAATTTTGCGTAAATATTATTAAAAAGCATATTAATCTTCTTCATTCAAATATTAATTATAATCTTCTGATTTTAGAAGGAATTATCGTTTTGTTTCAATAAAATGCACAACATAATATTTCATATCTAGATTTTCCCTTATTGTGTTTTCAATTGTCAAATGCTTAAAATATTGAAGATAAGTTAATCTTAATAATTATTGCTAGTATCTCTATTATTGATAGTAAAGAATAATATATAAAAAGAATTTAACTATTTACTGCCAAATTGGTTCTGCTTTATTGGGAATCATAATGAGATATATTAGGTAAATAAATAACAAAAGGAATGCTTTTTGAATTGTATCCATCATATTTATCATTCTTAAAGTAAAATTAAATATCTATACGTTAAACTTAAAATGGCTAAGAAATAACCATCTATAAACTAATATCTTTCAGGATGTACATTTAAATACTATGAAGTTGCATAGAATAAATTAAATAGTAGAATTCCAATCAGAATTAAAATCTCATATACTCTTATGCATTTTTTCTAAAATTTTAAGCTAAATATCACTATCAATCCCAAAATGATATTTAAACTTACTACAAACCAACTTGATGAAAATACTTTTTCAATTGTGTAATAAATTATAAGTGGTAGTATAATTACCTTCTGAATTAATTGAAACCTTATTCGAAACTTTTTCAAGTATTTCTAAAATTGCCCTTCAAATTTTTCAGAAACAAACTTTTGAGACAAAAATTACATTTTTGTATTTAATAAATTATAATATAAAATATCTCCAAATTCATAATTAATAATTATGATTTTGTAGATAAATAGTAAATAAGTGAACTACAATTTTAATACTTGATAAACAAAAAACAATTATCTTATGGATATCATCATTAAAAATTCATAATTGCTCAAATTTATCTAACTATATTCTGGGACTGAGTGCCATAAGATCCAAATATGCTGCATGTTTACCATGAACGGAAGACTTTGTATTCATTATTAAATAATTAATGGGATGTTGGGATTAGAGTGACATTAAATGAAAATCTTCATATAATTCTCTAAAAATTAAGAATTCCAAATAACTGTTGCCATTTTTATTTTATTTAATATAAATTTTATTGGTGGGTCCAAGTTTTCTTACAATAACAACAGCCATAGGTAAATTTAATTAATAGGCTTTTTCTGTATTATGTCTTAATTCTGATATTGTTACTGGATTTATAAAAGGTAATCCTTTTAGAGAATCTTTGCAAAAACACAAACCTTAGTATTCTAATCTTATACGAATAAATGATAATTTTGATTAGGGTCCATCGCTTTCTTCTAAATATATAGTTATATCTTAACATCGTTCAGTAATAAAATAAAGAATATTTAAAATTAATTGTTTTAGTTATTTTTAATCTTGACAGACTGTCTCTTTTTTTAATCTGCTTTTAATTTAAAAGGTGAATTATTTACTTTAATAAAAATAATATTAAATTTCATGTAAAATATCATCTAAAAATGTAATCAGATTAAAATTTTGAATAATAGTCCTTTAAAAAGAAGAGTTTAAATTAAAAAAATCTTTGATATTTTAGAAATCATTATAAGCTTTAGCAATCTTACTTTAAACTTTTTTATAATATGAGATATTCTTATTGTATGGTTTTATTTTTTGATATTTATGCAAAGCTAAAAGATAGACAAGGCTCATTTTGATTTAAGTTGAAAATATTTAATCAATAGTTTCTAATGCTTATTAGAATAATTTATATCTCAATTTTAATTCTTCTATAAATACATCTTTCTTATTTTGAGAAATTAATATAATTGCACTAGGTAATTCATCAAAATATTTAAGTATTTAAATATTATAATTTTCTTAATTAAGTACACCTTATAACTTAATAACAGATTCAGATGATAATTATTTCATATATTCTTTGAGTTTTTCTGGACAAGTCAAAAAATAATATAACAATTTTTCTAGAGTCATTTTTGCATCTTAATTAATTCCTTCTTGAGATAGATAATTTGTTTATGTTTCTTAATCTTTTATTAAAACTCTCATATTCCTAATTTACATTATAAATTATTATTGATCTTCAAATTTTACTATTTCTTCTTCATTATTAGAAGTTAATAATATTTGATTTGAATCCCTTTAATAGGATATCAAATATGATGTTATACCACAAAAATTAATCATTTATTATTCAGCTTTTTAGTGCTTTAATGATTAAAGATAGTCCTATCTTTGTATCTTTTCTATTTCATAAAGTTAAAATAAACAAAGAAAAAGAAAAAAAACAAATTAAGTAATTTATTTCCATAATTCTTCTTGATTAGGTTTAAACACTTGTAAAGTAATGTAAATAGATCCTAATATGAAACTTTTTTACATAAAACTTCCTTAATGTATTACTAATCATATATTATATGTAATATACATGATATTGTTATGAGTGCGAACATGTAACCATCTAAGTAATTTGGATTAATAGCATTATCAGTATAAACATTTTGCACTGCTTTAAAATAATTGAAAAATGTCACACTTATTAATATTGTATTTAAGTAGTAAGACTTTTATTTTCTATTCAAATTCATTCTTATGGATATTAAAAGGATTATAGTAATGAAGCAGCCAACTGTTAATGGGATCCACGCATGCCTTAAAGCACTTACAATTAAAAAAATTAAAAGCAGCAAAATAGTAATAATCTGTTGAACTTTTTGAACTTGTTGAAATTTTAGTTTTTTTGTCTTCTAATATTTAGATTCCATTAATTTATCCTTAAACTCTAACGAAAATCTGTTCATGTCCTTAAATTGTTTATGTTTTAAAATGTAATAAAAAAATAATTTAATCTAAAATAATATTGAGTGAGAAACTCATATTACTTATATAAGTTTTTTTTTGTTTTGGTCTCTTTAAAACTAAATCATTAATAAATATAACCATATATTCTGGTACTAATTTGAGATGAAGACTTAAGGTTAGAATTAAAACATATTATGAGATAAGGAATAAGATAAGTTACTAAAAACTGCAAAAATGAATGCTAAATAAAATGAATAATTGATTTTAATTATTAATATAATGTATTAATTAATATTTTAACTTTTTGAAAAGAAATTAATTATAATGTTAGATTGATTTTTCAACAAAAAGGTTTATATATTAAAAATAACAAAATAATATAATTAGAATTTATAATGCATAAATTTACTCTAACCTTCTTGAACAAGGATGTTAAGTAGTAATACTAATCGATGAATAAAAAATAATCCATAGAATTTCAAAATTAGTAAAAATGGATATTCAAAGTCATAATGATCTACTTTATTATTATTAAAATTATTGAATAAGAATGAGTAAGCTTGAGATTCATTATATTAAACTGGTTAATAGTCATTTTTATAAATTTATGCTTCAAATAAACGTCATAAATTATATGATTTCTTTCTGATATTTGTAGTCGTTAGTTATAGCCTTTATTTTCCATTATCTAAATACTTCTCATTAACTTCAGGGGATAACTAATATGTTGATGGATATTTAATATCAGTTGGCACTTTTGGGTATATCTAAATTTAAATATTTTAGTATGATTAATATTTTTAGTTTCAGATTTAAAACTACTATTCTTGCACAAAAAATATCTTCAGAATGAATAATAAGATGAAATCAATAAATTTTAATTATAAAGATGTTTTAATATAATTTATATCAAATTATGATATCGGTAAATTTAATTATTATAATAAAAAGGGAATTTAGTGAAAAATATAGGTGTTTCATCAAGATTGAGTTTTCAAAGACGTAGCATATATTTATAACCAAAGACAAAAATTTTGCAGTTATTTTAAATAATTATTATATAATATATTATCTACCAAAAAGATTTTTTTTAAATTAAATATGCTTATTTGATTTGAGATCCTCTTTCAATAAAAATGAAAAAATAGGCGTATTTTTATGTGTATTAATGAGATTAATGTAATTTATAGCTTTAACAAGTTTATTCCTCTCATTCTTTAAAATTAAAATTCTCTTATATTTTTGAAATAGCAAGGGATGCTTAACTTTTTGCTTGCACTTATCTTTTTGAATTGCTCTCATATCTCCTTTTTTTTAAATTAGTTAGACTCTTTTCATGTTCCAAATTAAAAAAATTGTAATTCTATCAAATCTTCACCCTCTATTGTTCTTCAAGATTTTTGTTCTTATAAATTTTTTGATAAAATAGCCAGCCAAACTTATTATCACAAAAGGGGCCATCTCCATTTTATAATGGTTTCTCTGCTCTTGAGCTTTAGAAGGAACATCCTAAGAGGTCTAAGCAGTTCTGGTCACATATATCCTGTCCTTTGATCACTCTTCCTTAAATATTGTTTCTAGTTAAGAATAATAAAATTCCATTAAAATTGAATCCATTTAAGGGCATTAATAAGTAAAATATTTTCATATAGCAAAATATATCAAAAATTTATTTTTCAGGAATAATAGGAATAAAAATAAATAATCTTGATGACAAATATGGAATTAATTATTTTTTTTCAAGTTTATATTTCTAAATTACTCTAGAAATAAAAAAAAATGTAAAATTCATAAATTTATTTTCTAAATTTTGAGAATCAATATCTATCAAGTAAAATCTTTGCTCTTTATTTTTGCAAAAGAACCAATCTGAATTAAAAAATAGTTGTTAAAATATAATTTTTAATGCGTTCTACAAAATTAAAGGTGGAAGTGAACTAGCAACTACAATTTTTTTTCACAAAATCTATTGATAATGACTTGCTCAACCATTAACAAAGAGTAAATATTAAAATATTGCTTTTTAGTTTTTTATCAAAAATATTTCTTAGGGATGACCAAGAAATAAGGAAGGAGCTATATTAAGATAAAAGTTTAATAAAGTAAAAGAATGAGAGGAATACACTTGCTAAAGCTATAAATTACATTTATCTCATTTTTACACATAAAAATATGCATATTTCCTTTTTTAATTGAAATACGATCCCAATTCAATAAGCATACTGAATTTAAAAAATCTTTTTTGTAGATAATATATTTAATTCTGTCTGTTTATTACAAATATATAAGATTTTTTAAATAATAGTTAAGAAATCTTATATGCGATCGCTATAACATAATTGCTATAATTATTGTATCCTTAAAGAGTTTAAGCATGCTCTCTGAAACTGAATTTTGAAATGAGCTTATAAAATGCACAATCTTTACATCTCTTTATTTTTAACATTTATATTGTTTGGAGAAGGATAGAAAATACAATTTTCTTAACAATTTAAAAGAACAACAACTTTGAAGGGTATATATGACTTAACAAATATTAAAATTTTTTTTTATTCATTATAAAACAGAAACTAATAATTTGAATTAATAAAGAAGGATGATTTGTAGGAGATACAGAGATAAATTTTGGAAGATTTTGATGATTATTTAAAAAATATGAAAATTTAATAGTTTTAAAATTCAGGAAAGTTCTCATCCATCTTAGGCTTAGAACCTATAAATTAATCTTAAAGGAAATAAGAATTAAAATCTTACTTATATCAATAATTTCTGAGAGATTACTAATATTATAGGAAAAGAAAAGTAGGTTTAGCTAGAAGAATTGTCTTTGAAGAATATAATGTTAAAAAAATGTTTGGGTTAGGCTTAATTTATATTCAAGCATCAAGTTAGGTTTCTTTGATATATTTTTAATGGATTTATAAATATGATAATAAAAAGGAGGTTTATATTCATGGATAAATTATAAAGGCTATAATAATAACTTTAAAATATAATTAATTTTAATTCATTAATTCAGACTTCAAAAGGTCAATAATAAAGAAAATTAACATCATTTATGGTCTTAATAAAATAACTAGAATTATATAATACTAAGACATAAACAAAGATATTAACTCAGAATAGTAAAATATATTATAAGATGAAAAATAATTCAAACATAATTTTATAAATTGATATTTTTTGTTTCAAATTCTTCTCAAACTGTAGCTATTAGCTTATAGCATGTTACTCATTGACAACAATGTAAGGCAGTAATCAAAATTAAAATCATTTATTAAGGCCCTTATTTGAGTAATAAATAGTTGTAAGGGTTGCAGATAATTAGTTCATAAAATTTTGGAGAACTACTTCATAATACATTAAGATAGCTCCTTATGATAAAATACTTTTATAATAGTATAAAAAGACATAAAATTATTTAGAATTTTATATTTTTTAAATATTAGAAGAACAATAATAAAAATGGATAGATTTTCAGAATAAAAAGTTTATGGTATTAACTTTATCATTTAATTCCTATATATTCGTTGCATCCTCTCAATTTTTAATTACTTAGAAATAAACATATATAGCATTTGAATAAATTCAATTTAATGTATGAAAAGATGTTAGCAAGTCCTCGTATATGAATCTAAAATTATAATGATTTTGGATGTACATAAGTATTTAATAAGGGTTGAGTAATTGATTTTATTATTGTTTTTTTAATTAACTTTTGATTTTATATATTAATTTAATTTATTATGAATTCTTTAACTTTAAGGTTTAATGATTCAGAATTTGAGAGACACTATAAAATATCTAGATAAATTTTACTAAATTAATCATTATTCCAACAGAAGATACTCCTGATGATATTACTTATTTTATAGGTTGCAGATAATGCTCTAAGTGAATCTTGGGTTGAATTGATATATAATACCATAGGATTAATGATCATTTTACTAAGTCACTATTTTAGATTCTACTTACAGGAATTTCAAGAACTCTGTATTTTGATAACTATTTTGATATATAATATCTAATAGCCAATTGATTTACTCCTTAGAGGTAGATTGAGAAACAATTATTTTTCAAATGGTTACTTCATTTCTTTAGCTACACTTGGGTATAAATAAATTATAATAAAGAGTTATTTCACCTATGGATTTTCTTAAGAAGTTATCGATAGCAATTATAATTTTGATTGTTCATTTAATATCAAGTATTTAAACAGATTTATCTTGGAGATAATTAATTATTTATATCATATCAGATGTTATAATAGTGTATTATTTTTATATTTCAGAAAAAGAATCAAGAATAACTTATATTGGAATAAAAAATAAAAATATTATAGAAGAGCATTTTTATAAAGAAATGGATTTATAATCATTTATAGTCCATTATAATAATTAATAAAATTCATTTAATCTAATTGAGTAAAATTAAAATAAGGATATAAATGATGAAACCTAATTCAATTTTATTTAATTGATACGTAAAATTAGAGTTATGGTAGGTTATTAAGGTACTAAACTTTCTGAATTTTATTCTTAAGAATAACTTAATATTTGTAGAAAATTAAATCTAGAGTAATTTTTGTTTTATATGTTTACTAATGAAGAAAAATTATAATATTTAATCTACAATAAATCTAAAACTTAATCTTATTAATTAATTGGATTAATTGATTCTGATGTGAATCACATTAAAATAATTAAAACTTTTGACACTGAACCCTGTGTTATTATACTCATCAAATAAAATAAGAAAGAAGCTTAAAAATAATAAATCAAACTTAAACTTAAAATTGCTAATAAACTTATTGATTAAGCATCTCAAACAGTTCAATAATAATTGAGATTGTCACTTATATATTTAAAATAATTATTACATAATTAAATAACTCATTAAATTTAATAACAAAAACTTGATATTAATTAATTAATGAAAATAATTAATAGTAAAGCAATAAAAGTATATAATGATTTAAATAATATATCAGATTTTCATGATATAAATGGAAAATTTAATAAAATAGAACAAACATAATTTAATATTGAAAAAACAATTTAAGAATGTATAATGATAATCAAATATTTCAATTCCAAATAATACTTAGCATTGAATTTTCTTTCTAAAATCAAGAAAAAATGGGTTTATTCAGATCAGAAAAAACTTAAATAATTAATCTTAAATGTACTCTTTTTTCTTTCCAAGACCTGTACAAATTTAAGAATCAATTTGGTTGAAGAAAATAATTTAGAAAATAATGTTAATGAAACCTTCTTATTAGTTGATATCTAATTTTAAGGACTTGCTCTTACTTAAGAAAAGCTTAATAACTTTCCTATAATTAATCCACAAAATATAGATGAACTAAAACATAATAATAATAAACAACTCGAACTTGAAATTCCTATTGCCCTGATGATTGTTCGATAACTTGGGCCATTTAATTAAATTAAATTTAAATAAGGAACTAAGAATCAAACTAATTTTATTAAATTTTATATTTTCTAAGAACTTTAAGAATTTAATCTGATACCTATTATATCACTACATCCTAAAGAATATTTGATTACTCATTAAAAATTTGTTAAAAAGCAATCTTAAACCTATAAAATATTAGATCTACCTAATAAGACAGTTGAAATACAAATGAACACTTTTAGAAACTTAAATGATAAAATGATTACTAGATTCTGATATATTAATTATATAAATTAATTTTAAAATTATGTTTCTGATTTTATCTTAAGATGATCATCCACTTTATGAAAGAAGATTTCCTTTAAAAAAAACTACTTTAGGAAGTTAACAACTTTTAAATGCATAATTTATATTACATGCTTCTTTAGATGTGTTTGAAGAGAAATATAAATCATCAAAAGAATTGTACAAATCAATTTAATAAAAAGATTTCTAAAGGAAATAGAATAAAAATAGGATTATAGAATCTTTGGATATGTGACACCATCAAATATTAGATTTTTGATTTTAACAGATTAAGAAGAAGAAAAAGTTAAAGGATTTTGTTAATTGGCACATGAATAACTTATTAAAGTATTGATGAATCCACTTTATTAATTGGGATCATCTATTTCTTCTTCTAATTTTGATCATGTAATTTAATAGTTGCTTCAAACCAGATTAAACTAATGAATTATATAATTTTTATATAATCTAAACAAATAATTTAACATTCAAATAAGAAATCATTATAACAATCATAATTATTATATTATCATTATAAATAATATAAATTTTTTGTTATTTTTATATATCATAAATATTAAATAGAATCAATGATCTCAAATAAGAATTAATAATTCTTCTAATGAAGCATTTTCAGTTTCTTCATAAAATGCATTGAAATCAAAATCAACTTATTTGAAAAAATCATATGGATTCAAACAAATTTTCAAGTAATATATACCAGAATAAACATCTTTTCCTAAAGAAGTAGAAGCAGTCTTTAAAATTTCAATTGCTTTAGATATGATTTATTTATATTATCCTAGAAAATCTTTTACATCTTCTATTTTATCAAAAAATTATTAAAATTATGGACATTTTTCTCTTACTTAAATAAAAACATCTTTTATTATTAGTATATCATTCTTAATAGTTGTAAGCAATCTTGAACAATCCTAAAAAAATATTTTTAATTTTACTTTACTAACTATAAATCTTCCCCATAATTCTTAATCAAATTAATCATGTTTATTTGAATTCAAAGCAGAATTGATTTTATCTAAATGTAATAATTGATTTCTAGCTAACATAAAAATTAATTATAAAAATTGTTCTTTAACAAGTGTAATATCCCCAAAAGTCTATAATTTTATGATTCTCAATTAAGTATAATTAATAAAAAAAGCTACATTCCTTTCATAAAGATAATAAGTATAAAATTTTTAGAAAGACTCTCTTCTTTTCATTTCTTTTTAATATTATGATAATATCAAATCAGGCTTATTTATAAAAATATTAGATTACATTTTCTTCATCAAACATTTGTTTAAGTCCATCTAAATCATTTTTACTATCATCTCTATAATCTTCAATTTTTGTATGTAAATATCCAACAACTTTATATTAATCCAAATAAATTTTATTTAAACTCATTGATTTTGTCATAGGATCTTCTTTCATAATTTCATTCATATTTTATCTAACCATATCTTCATTCATCTTAATAACTTAATTTTCAAATATTTATTACCAACTCAATCTATCCTAATTATTTTTTTTAATATATTTACTTTCTCTTCTACTTGAAGCATCATTGCAACTAATTCTTTTACTTTTTAACTTCTAACAGGTTTTGTAGGAAATTTAAGTGGTTTATTTAAAATCAATTATTCTAATTAAATCTAACTTTCAGCTTGCCAAGGTGTTTTTCCATATAACATCTCATAAAAGACAATACCCAATGACCAAACATCACATTTAGCTGAAAATGGTTATCCTCTTAATATTTAAGGTGACATATAGATTGGAGTTCCGTTTCTGGAAAACTTTCCAGGTTCTTAATAAGAAAATTAAAAGTATAGATACCATCCATTTCAACTTCCATTACTCTAGCAAATCCAAAATCTGCAATTTTAGCAATTCCATTTGAAAGTAATATGTTTTCTGGTTTAATATCTCTATGAATAATTTTCTTTTGAAACAATTCTTTAAATCCTTCAACAATATGCTTTAAAAATATAATGGCTTCCAACTAAAAAATATTATTATTATTTATAAACCTCTGATAAGTGCTTTTCCTTCTTACCTTGCATAAACTTTCTTAAATCTCCATCAGGACAGAACTCCAAAAATATATAGATATAATTTAATGTTCGATTGGCATTATAAAGACGAACAATATTAGGATGTTCAACAGCTTTCAAAATGGTTGATTCTCTTTTTATCAGATTTAATATTTGAGGAGATTGTTTCACTGACTAGCCATAATTAATTTATTACATCCATTGGGACAGTTTTAACAGCTATTCTAACTTGATTCTACCCAGTGTCCATATACCCCAAATAGACTGTTCCATAAGTACCTTTGCCTAAGATTTTATTTAAAATGACAAAATTATCTATTTTTTTTTTCTTCCAATCTTCACTCATATATGAATATTTTAGGACTCAATAAATAAATTATTCAATGCATTTATGAAATGAAATAATACCTCTATTATTATAATATTATTTAATTTTACATTCATTACAAAATCATATTGGCTAAATTATTATTGAGTGCATTGATAAATAATTGAACTAGGTGATACTTAAACTATAAATTATAAAAAACTTAATTGTCTAATTCAATTAAGATGAAAGAAAAAAAAATAGAATTATTAAAAAGATAAATAAATAATCAAATAAAAGTAAAATAATTGAAGATAAAGAAAAAATTGCTAGAAAATTAATTAGTTTCAATATTTTGGTCTCTTTATTTATTTCATTTATTTATTAAATTTATTTATATTAAAAGAATAGAGATTTTATTATTAACAATAATTCAGAATTTTTAAATGGTAATCCTTTATTATCTAGGACATTAGATTTGTTATTAATATTTAATTTTGAGTTTTATATATTTTCTAATACTTTATTTGTTAATAGGAAATGTAAAATTTATTATAAAAATTGAATCTATTATGCTTTAGCATTGATTTAAGGGTTGGAATATTTTTAGTTTTATTAATATAATAATTACTACACAAATAATTATTATAACTGCAAGATGTTCAATTATAAAAATGACTATCAAATAATTCTATATAAAAATGAAAAGTTTTTTAATAACTAACTAATATTTATAGCAATCATACTATCTGATTTATTACAATAGCATTTGTTTGTTGTACATGCTAATTAATTAGAAAAGATAATTATTGATAATTTAATAAAAGAATTTTGAACTTCTTTATTGAATGGTTATGGGTTGCATTTCAAACTTTTATTTTATAATTATAAATATATATAACTAAAAATCATAAAAATTAAACGCTATTTTAAAAAGAATCCAAACGCAATTCAGTAGAGAAAGAGTTCATTATTATTGAATCCTGTTGTGTTATAATTTTATCAACAGGCTTTAGTGATATAATAGGCATAAGTAAAAAGTCTTCTGTAAGTTACTTAAACAAGTAAAATTCTAGGTAATTTGATCTTCTTTTTTACTGAATAATCTTAAGTTTATCAAATGGTCCCAATCTTCTAATTAGCATTACTGAAACTGCTAAATCTAATTCTAATGGAACTTAACTATTATGTTTTAAGTCTGTTAATGACTATGGGTTCAGTATAGGGAGATTTTACAATTATTATTTTGATTTATTTGGATGTTGATATATTATTTTAACTTTGATGATTGGCTGTTAAAGTAACTTTGATTAAATTTCCTCTAATTCTATAACAATAGTTTAAGAGGCCTAGGATGTATAAAAGAGCAAATTTAAAAATAATAGTTTTACATACTTATAATCTGATAAAATAAAATTATTGCTTAAAGTATTCTTGATTTCAAAAAAGATTATATTTGCCAAAGAGTCCCTTTAAGTATGATAATATCCATTACAGATAGCAATTGTGTCCTTTAATAGTAATTAAATGTCGAATTACTTAAGTTTTGGTTATATGGTGTAGATTTAATTGAAATTTTCTAAATTTAGAAAGTCAGTATATCCTTTGGTTAAACAATAATTGATAGTTTTTAAAAGTAAATTAATAACTTTAATATCAGCTTATTTATTAGCATAATTTTATATCCATTTGAAATAGATTAAAGACTTTTTAATTTATTAATCAAAAATTTTAGATAAGTAATTAAATTGTTTTTAGTTATTTCTCATTCTCAATTTAAGTTCTTCTTCTTGTGTTTCAGATTTACTTTCTTTCATTAGAATTATTATTGATGGTTAAATATCTAAACATAAATATACACAAAGAGTAAAAACCTATTGTTTATAGAATCCATATAAAACATATTCATTTTTATTTCTTTATGGAGTATCAGGATTATCATTTTGATTTTCTACAGCCAAATTTAATAAGAGTTATTTTAAAGTTTGTCTATTTGGAGAGAATGCTTAATCCATATTTATGACCTCAGTTATTCTACTTTTATAACTTTTCATTGACAAATACATAGATGATGCTATCTTATTGAATTCATCTTAATCTTCTTTTTAGATATTTGTTTTATTATTTTTTTAAATCAAAATTAAAGATTTTCTTTCATCATACTTTATAGAATAGCTAAGAATGTCATTAAATTTTGTAATCTTTTATAGTTGTTGTTATAACTTTTTGTATTCAATGAATTAAATTCTAATCAATTTTTCGAAATGATAAGTAAATTGTAAGAAAAATATAGCATACATTAAGAATTTAAAATATGAGCCCACAAAAATTGTATTATGATCTATACCAAATATTAAATGTAAAACTACAATTAGAATAGTCATAGCAGTTCTCTCTATAAAACTTAATAAAGCTAATGCACTATTAATTTATAGATTTTTTAATACCTTACACATGATAGAGAAATGAAAAATCCTTCAACGTAATGTGTTTCTATCTAATTTAAATATTTCTCCATTGCAAGGTATGTATTATAAATAAGCAAAAATGTTATTATCAAAACTTCATATATGAGGGGATATTTTTGCTTAAATTTGATTGATATCATGATTAAAATTAATGTACATATGTTCAATGATCCTACTATCCAATCCTTTGTAACAAGACTGCCAACAATTGATATTATATTAATCATTCCAAAAATCCATTTTTGATGTTCTAGAATTATACTGAAAAAGCATTGTTTAGAATCTCTAAAATCTTTTTCTAAATTGGATACTTTGAAATTAAGAGTAAAGGAATTCATAATCTTAATTATTAATCAATAAAATTCTTAATAGTTAGACTAATTTAAAGGTAATTTATAAAATATTAAAAAGTAGCCATCTTATTTTCTATAGTATTAGATTCTATAGCTAATACTGAAAAATTTAGATTAAAATAGGGTTTTTCTCTCTTTTTAAGTAAAATTCTAATGAATTCATAAAATATTGATTTCTTTTAGGCAACTATTTAAGTGAAAATAGATATGATTAACTTTGAATGTCATTAATTTGAAAGATTTCATTAGGTCTTAAAAATAAAGAAATAATCAATAGTTAATTAAATCAGTAAAAAGTATGTGATTAATATTAGTCTTCATCAATTAATTAATTAAATTTTATGTATTTTTAAAGTATATTATGTTTACTGAAATAATAAGTACATGAAATAGATATGAGAAATAAATAAATAAAAGATCAATCCTTAAATAATATTTATTTTGACTTCTATTTTAATAAATATAAATATTTGGGATTGTTTTAATTTGTAACTTATAGAATCATTTTAAATTTCAAAATAATAATAAATGATATAATTTTAATTAGCATCAGCAATATTTTTGAAGGAATTTTTGAAGATAGTCGATTTGTAGAATTTCAATATAGAAAGTATAGATGAAAGAATAGAATAATTAAAAATTCAAATATTATAAAATCAATAATTTAATGGATTTTTAAAAGAAGAGTAGAATTATAATCCATAAACTAAATGTGAATATCCAGAATTAGAGAATCATATTTAATAAAAAACTAAAAAACAACATGGAAACAAATTTACAAGTAATGGTAAACAGTATTTCTAATGTTCCAAATGCACTAAGATATTTAATCATCCTTCAAGTTTATCAAGACATAAAAAGAATCAACATAAAAATATAAAACATGATTTGTTCAGAGTATAAAAACTTTAAACACAATAATAATAATAATAATAATAAGATATTGTTATTAATTTTACAGATCTCCAAAATTGAATTTGAATATTTATTGTATACAATAATATTATTTATTTTGATTATCTCCTAAGTTACAATTAATAAACTTTAACAAAAATGCATTTTTATTATTTCTTATTTATTATTATAAGTAAGATAATTAAATACTAAATCCTAGTATTTTTTCATTTAATGTGATCCAAATGATTAACTTATAATATATTTGATCAATAATATTAATGTTGAAGAGGATTAAAGTTCAAATAATTTTATTATGAATTATATGAGAACAATTAATTGTATAAAAAGATTTCTATTTTCTTAGTTTATTAATCCATACAGAAGAAAAATAATTTTTATATATTTAAATTAGAATATGTTTATTATTCAAGATTAATAATAGTATGTGATAATTAAAAATATAAGTGTTAATAAATGATGTTATGATAAATATTAACATTTACAATATATTTATATATATTAAATTATAATGAACTCATAATCTTTGAGTGTAAGTGGAATATCTGATAAAGCTCAAATCATTAATAATAAAGAGATTTTAGAATAATTTGAAAATGGAGGTATGATTAGAATAATACAATATAATAGAAAAAATAATGTTATCTACGTTGATCATCAAAGTTAATTAAAATTAAAAGAAATAAGAAAGAATATTTTTAATAACAAATAAATATGTATACAATATAATTCCAAAGTCTGATAGTAGGATTATGTAAATATTTGGTAATTTTAATTGTTTCTATCAATAAATAGGGAAAATTATGTCTAATCAAATTAAAAGAAAAATTAAATTGTCTTCAATTTAGGCAGTAAGTGTTACAAGTCTTGGGGCAGAGTTTGTAATTCATGTTCCTAGTGAATATGATTATCGTTTCTAATCTGCTGATTAGTAATAAGTAAATTAATAATTAGTCGTAAATAAATCTTGGAAACCTTATGTTTATGTTATTAGACAGTTAATTAAAGAAAATTGCCATTCTTTTTTAAAGATGATTTTACATTGGTATCTGTATGTACAACTGAGAATGATGTGAAAAAAGGAATAAAAAGATTTCCTACTGAAAAACCTATTGTATATTCTTATATATATTGATTTAGGAATTGGATATAAAGGAATTGAGAGAACATAGTAATAGAAAACCATAAGAATAATTGATTTATAAACGTCCTGGTCTTTAGAAATAAATTAGCAGCACAATAATTTCAATTGAAGATTTTGATCTAATAAAAGTTTTAGGAAGAGGAGCATTCGGAAAAGTATTTCTATTTGTACCCTATTCTAAATTAGGTTATGATGTGTGAGAAGAAGGATTCGAAAGAATTATATGCCATTAAATCATTACGTAAAGAACACATTATGGATAAAAATTAAATAGAACATACTAGAGCAGAAAGAAAATTATTGGAAGAAATTGAGAATCCATTTTTAATTTCTCTTGAATATGCATTCTAAACAGAAGAGAAACTATTTTTTGTAATGAGATTTATGAGAGGAGGAGAATTATTCAAACATTTAAGAGATAAAAGAAGATTTCCAGAATAAACAGCCTAATTTTATGCTGCATCTATTTTATTAGCATTAGAATATTTACATAAAATGTAAGTTGTTTATAGAGATTTGAAACCTGAAAATATTTTAATGGATGAATTTGGTTATATAAAAATGACTGATTATGGATTGGCTAAATTTTTAAAACCAGGAGATTTTACATATTCTTTTGTTGGTACTCCTGAATATTTGGCTCCAGAAATCATTAGATAGAATGGACATGGTCTTGGTGTAGATTGGTGGTCATTTGGAATCTTAATTTATGAAATGTTAGTAGGCAGACCTCCTTTTTTCTCTTAAAACTAATCATAATTATTTAAATCCATTGTTGAATCTGATGTTGTATTTCCATCTCAATTAACTCTTAGTAATTAAGTCAAAGATCTCATAGTTTAAGTATTATAATTATATTTAGTAGTTATTAATAAAAAATCCTTTTGAAAGATTAGGACATAATGGAGATGCTTAATAAATCAAAGAACATCCTTGGTTTAGAGAATATCCATTTTAAGATTTGATTGATAAAAAACTTTAAGCTCCTATTGTTCCTAAACTATATGATAAATTAGATGTTTAGAACTTTGATTAAGAATTCACTAGAGAAGGTATTTATAAATATTTATTTTAATAGAGGCTATGAATTCTGTAGTAAATATGGATCCTAAATTGATAGAAAAATTCAAATAAGACTTTGGAGGTGTTACCTATGTACCAAATAACAATGGTTTATAATGATCTTATGTTTGAATTTTCATAGTTATTTGGATTAATTATTTTATGATTTTACTATTATCATTTTTTAATTGTTTTTTAACAGCAGAAGTACTCAATCTCACAAGTAAAACACTCACAATCCAAGATTCTTATGGAGGAATCATAGAAGTTATTTAGGGATCAGAGTATAGACTCAAAATTTTTGAAAATGCTGAATATGCTATAAATATAGAATTGAAAAAAAATAGTTCATCTCCTAAGGATATATGCTTTTCTAAATAAAGTACAATCTAATTTGGAGAATATGAAAGTCATCATAAGGTTATATACAATTCTACACTTAATCCTGATGAAGAACATGCCAATGATCCTTCATATTATTTAAGTTCTCCAATTATGATTAATATGGTTCATACTAAATAAGGTTTAGTAATTGTAACTAGTGATCATACTTTATTGAATTATAAGGTAAGTTAAAATTATAGTAGTAAGACAGGGTTCTCAACTCAATTACTTTCAATTATTGATTTTAAAAATTTAAGAAAACATACTACTGAATTAGAAGTACCATAAATTATATATGTTCCTTTTAATGAATACATTTATATCATTTACTAAGATTAAATTATAGGAGGTAAAATTGATAAGAATATTGAATTGGCAATAATTCCATTTTCAGGATTTTAAAATCAAAATAGTTACATTAATTAAATCAAAGTATATTAAAACTTCTTATTTGTACCTTCTGGTTAAGATGGCTTAAATATATATAAATTTGAAGAATCTGGTAATATCAATTATCATAGTACTTTATCTTCATCAAATTTATTCTTTAAAATTGTTCCCATTCATTTAATTGATATAGTTTTTTCAATTTCAAATACAACTTATGCATATATATTAGATTAATTGAATGGAGTTTCAAGATTTTAAGTGAAAAAAGATGGAATTAATGTTGAATTGATAAGAGATGATTAATTTGGATTAATTCCTATAAAAAATGCAATGACTTTGGCAGTATCACCAGATGAATTTGTACTTGTGCTAAAATAAGTGTAAATTATTTAAATTTATAAATATTAGGGGTGTATTTCAATAATTAATTGAAATTGGTTTTATTAATTCAGATTGGTTCTTCCTAAAAACACATCATCTTACAGGTTAATATTTTGATATTGATATTGGACCAACTTTTGTTCTTTTAAGAGGAAAAGATGAACATAGAATTATTAGAGTAGGTATATATGAAGAATTCGAACCTGATTATATATTCTATACTTAAGCTGATTATTATACTGAAAAAGCCAACTCTTTTCATGAATAATATGTTTTCATTCCAAAATTATAGGCTGTAGAATTTTACAATGATAACTTTGCTATTGGTAATGATCCATCTAAATGGTCATTCAATCAATCATATCCATTTATTTTAGGATTAACATAACATACTATTGTAGAACTTCCATATATTAGTCAACCACCATATGTTTATTGTTCTCCTGATTCTAATTAAGATGTTGGAATTGTATATAAATATGATATCAACTTATACTCTACTTCTTGTCCAGAAAAGGATAAATATTTAGAATAGAATCCTAATATACCTTATTAAACTGTTTAATGTCTCTATTAGGATTCTTTCAATGTCAAAGCAATCCAAGCAAAAGGCAAATTATATGATACATAATTCTAAGTAATCATCATAATTTGCTTAATTTTGTTTTTAACTGTCTTAATTTCTATATCAATTTTCTTATATAGAAAATATCATAAATAAGAAGAGAGTTTAACTAGAAGTATTTAAGGATTTGAAAATAATAGAGAGTATGATTTTGAACCAAATGAAGCACCATTATGATATATATTATTTAAGTTAATTTTTAATTAGGAAAATTGCTTATAATCAGTATAATCATGCAATCTTTTATCCATTTTTATAATACAAGATAATAGATTCTCCAGTTGGCTTAGTTATGGTTGCCTAGCCATCTAATTATCCATTAACCCATATTCCCTTTAAAATTGTTCCATTACTCCATTTAAACATTCCTATTCCATTCTTCTTATCATTTGCAAATGAACCTAAATCTATTTACAATATTATACCTTTATAAACATCATTAGTTTTATTAGTAAACACTCCAATTCCATGCATCTTATTACATTTCCATTCTCCAATATAATTACTTCCATCATTCCAATAATATTCTCCTTATCCTTCATATTGCCCATCTATAAATTCTCCTTTATATAATTAATTATCAATATATTTAATTATTCCAAATCCATGTTTCTTTCCTTTTTTAAACATCCCTTCATATTTAGATTTATTAGTCCTAATCTCTATTCCTTAACCATCCTAACTTAAATAATTAAAAATACTTTTTCTCCATCTTCCCAATTTCCTTCATAAAAATTATCAGAACTAATTAAAGTACCAAATCCATGATACTTTCCTTATTTCCAAAATCCAGTGTAATTGTCATTATTTTCAAATATCATTCTTCCATGACCATCTCTTTAATCATTAATCCAATTTCCCACATAGATTGAACTATTAGAGTAAAAACATAGTCCAAATCCATCTCTTTATTATCTCAACCATTGACCCTAATAAATAAGTCTTTCATTGCACTTAAGAAATTGAACAATTGGTTAACTGCCCAATGCTTAAGCTTTATGACCAGATGGAGATTCATAAGAGTTTAATAACTCTTTTGTCTTATCGCCTTTGATTAAAGGGATTTGATTCAAGAGTTCACAAATTTAAGGTATTTCATTTTCATATAACATGACATTCATTCCTTAAATTGTTAGTTTGAATAATCTTACTTCTTGTTTTTCCTTAATCCACTTCTAGCATTTCAGAAACCTTCCTTATTTCCCCCCTGGCAGTAGAATTAAGTTCTTCCATATATGGAGACCTTATATCTTCTAAATTGAAAATCGAGCTTTCTTCAAGTGTTTCATCAATTAATTGTTTTTAAGGCAAGATATCTAAGGAATATATATAAATAGAAACTTATTAGATGGTCATTATTATTTCTATATTTAGGTGATTATTGTGAGTTACCCATCTTTCAGATTCAACAAATTATAATTTAATTATCACTAATGATGTTTTACTTAAGTTGACTTTTATAATAATTTTTATTGGATCATTTTTTTATTCAAAATCTATTTTATTGAGAATTATTGTAAATTTTTAATACAATAAGAAATAAAACAATTCACTGGTTAACATCTTAAATTTTATTTATATCAAATATATATATATATTTAAATGTGATAAACAACAATTTTATCTAATGATAAATTTTAAATTATGAATTGATATCATTTTTAATGGATACAACACTTCTAACTAAATCAATTAATAAATAAACTAAAAATTATAATTTAAGAATTCCTTAATGAAGAAAAAAGTAGTATTATTTAAATACTTTTAAAATCATTAAATTAAAAAAAATTCATCATTATGGAAATATATATGTATTCTTTTAAATGAAATAATACATATTAAATATAAATCATTCATTTCTTTTTTTTGATACAGTATTCATTAAAATTTATTTTGCTCTCTATTTAAAATTTGATAAATCAAAATAATTGATCCTCTTTTAGATTGACATCAATTTATTATATGTTAATTATTCGTAATCTTTATAAAATATAAATCCATATATTATTAACAAAATTTAATTAACAACTAAAAATGATTTAATGTAGTTTGAACTTTCATAATAGTTTTCTAATGCAAAACAAATTAATATCAATAAAAAATTATTAAATCTTTAATCAATAAATTATTTATTAGAAGTAAATATCCACATTAATAACAAATCTCCTAAATAGAAAAAAATTTGATCTATGTTTATATAAAATTATTACTCATTTTAATTCCTTGAACATAAATTAAATCAATATAATATTTTGCTATTTAATAAATTGAACTTAATTCTTAAAAAGAATGCTCTATTTCATTATGATATTTATGAACTTATTAATTGATTTCATTGATATACTCAATCATTACTTTTTGGTTCTATTCCTCATTCTCTTTTTAATTATTAAAATTCATATATTATGAAGCAACATATTAAAGAAATACTTAAGTCTAATTTTATATTTCATTTTATGTAGCAAGGATTTCAGAAAATATTGATGACTATTATTTTCTAAATTAAATGTCAAAATATTACAAATTTGTATTAAGAAATTACTATTCTATTGAAATTAAAGATAATTTAGATTCTACATTATTTTATAAATAACGCAATATTTAAATTTAACAGAAATGTTAAATTAGAATATAAAATTAAGTAAATATATTCCTTAAAATTTATATTTTATAAATATTACCAATAATTTGAATCCAATTGTTTTGTACAATATTGTAAATCATTCAATTCATAATTACAATCAATAGTCTTTCTTCCAGATCTCTAATAATGACAATTCATCATCATAAAAGATAAAACACCTTTTTCTAATTCTGTTAAATTCGAACAATTTTGTTTCTTCTCTAAAAATTGATCTTATAAACATTGATTTTTCTCATTAACTACATTAGATATATTATACTTGCAAATTGACATTAAGTTATTATTATAGCATAGTTAATTATTAGAAATTTTCTTAAACACATCATTTATTATTTAAACTTAAGTGTTTATTTTATAATTTATTTAAAATAATAGTACACAAATATCTATTAATTTATTATATTCTAATAAAGAACATATTGTAAATTACAATAAGATTCTTTGTAAAATAATAAAAATCATGCAAAATTTATTACTTATTCTATTTTATTTAGAAAAGGATTGGAATATAATGAAAAACCTATTAATAAAACTTATATATTTCAAAATTTACATAAATGAATAAATGCCAAATTGAAATTTCAAAATAAATATTTTTTTTTATATTTTTCAATTATGGTTTCCTCCTTATGGATTTTGATATTATTTAATTCTGCAAGTAGATTTTAAAAGTCTTATTGTAATTTATCCTTGTGATACCTTTTTAGATGAGATGTTTATAATAATCTTCTTTACTCATTTATCAAACCTTCAAATTCTACTTTTTAAGGATTCATAGTTTTTCTCTTTGTTAAAGTAATTGTCCTAGTTCGAACAGTACAAGAACGATCTTTTTAAAAAATAGTTCTTGGTGAGGATTTTTTAGAAACATTTGTGGCTTTATCGAAACGCTGAGATAGTACTGATTTTAATGTTCGATTAACTAATGATTGGTATGATTAACAAGATGTTTCAATTTTTTCTTCGCTGACTTACTTTTAACTTTTTATGAATTGTAACGTTTTAAATGAATTCTAATCAAACATATACTAATTCTNTAATTATTAAAATTCATATATTATGAAGCAACATATTAAAGAAATACTTAAGTCTAATTTTATATTTCATTTTATGTAGCAAGGATTTCAGAAAATATTGATGACTATTATTTTCTAAATTAAATGTCAAAATATTACAAATTTGTATTAAGAAATTACTATTCTATTGAAATTAAAGATAATTTAGATTCTACATTATTTTATAAATAACGCAATATTTAAATTTAACAGAAATGTTAAATTAGAATATAAAATTAAGTAAATATATTCCTTAAAATTTATATTTTATAAATATTACCAATAATTTGAATCCAATTGTTTTGTACAATATTGTAAATCATTCAATTCATAATTACAATCAATAGTCTTTCTTCCAGATCTCTAATAATGACAATTCATCATCATAAAAGATAAAACACCTTTTTCTAATTCTGTTAAATTCGAACAATTTTGTTTCTTCTCTAAAAATTGATCTTATAAACATTGATTTTTCTCATTAACTACATTAGATATATTATACTTGCAAATTGACATTAAGTTATTATTATAGCATAGTTAATTATTAGAAATTTTCTTAAACACATCATTTATTATTTAAACTTAAGTGTTTATTTTATAATTTATTTAAAATAATAGTACACAAATATCTATTAATTTATTATATTCTAATAAAGAACATATTGTAAATTACAATAAGATTCTTTGTAAAATAATAAAAATCATGCAAAATTTATTACTTATTCTATTTTATTTAGAAAAGGATTGGAATATAATGAAAAACCTATTAATAAAACTTATATATTTCAAAATTTACATAAATGAATAAATGCCAAATTGAAATTTCAAAATAAATATTTTTTTTTATATTTTTCAATTATGGTTTCCTCCTTATGGATTTTGATATTATTTAATTCTGCAAGTAGATTTTAAAAGTCTTATTGTAATTTATCCTTGTGATACCTTTTTAGATGAGATGTTTATAATAATCTTCTTTACTCATTTATCAAACCTTCAAATTCTACTTTTTAAGGATTCATAGTTTTTCTCTTTGTTAAAGTAATTGTCCTAGTTCGAACAGTACAAGAACGATCTTTTTAAAAAATAGTTCTTGGTGAGGATTTTTTAGAAACATTTGTGGCTTTATCGAAACGCTGAGATAGTACTGATTTTAATGTTCGATTAACTAATGATTGGTATGATTAACAAGATGTTTCAATTTTTTCTTCGCTGACTTACTTTTAACTTTTTATGAATTGTAACGTTTTAAATGAATTCTAATCAAACATATACTAATTCTTTTTTTCAAAATCAATGAATACTCTATCGTTATTTTTTTGAATCTTTTTGTACATCCTTATATTTTCATCTAGTTCTTTAATTGAATCCCTTTATTCAAATGTTTTAATTTAAAATGGATTAGAGTCTGGAAAAACAATGCCGAACTATTCTTATGCTATTTTACGCATCTCTAGAATCTTTTATTTAGTTTGCTCTGCTTTTTTATTGATTCTATCTGATTCTTCAGGAAAATAAATTGCCATAAGTTTTATTTATGATTTTATATATCATTCTTGTTCTTCTTGGTTTAACTTAGTTGATTCAATTTTTTACAAAAAGAATTATTATGTATCCTTAATAATTCTTCCTGAATTGAATCCTTAGTTGGCTAACAGAGCAGATAAAATTCTATCAGGAGGAGGAGCTGGATCAACTGGCCACTCTCTTGGTTCTGGATTTGTAGTAAAGGCTCCATCTCCTATACCCAAATACCAATCAAAAGCTTCACCCTAAAAAAATTAAATAGTTAATTACATCAAATTATTTTCCATAGCCATCTTCAGAGAAGAACACACTCAAATAGTTTGGAACAAAATGATACACTTCTTCAAAGAGATAAGAATTAGAAGTCTAATCAATCTATCTAATGTAGGCATATGCTTATTTGAGATGGAAGGAATAACCAAAATAGAAATAAGTCCATTTGCCCCAATATTTACCAATATCAAACTTTTTATCAACTAAAAATATATATATAAATATATACTTGAACCAATATCATCATCTATAGTTTCAATATCTCCATAATCATAAGTACTGAAATACCATACACCTTTATCAATAAAGATTGAAAGTGTTCTATCACCTGCATTATCATTATCAGCCTATATATCTGGAGTATTTTGAGTGACTCTAACAAGTGAAGTCCAATCAGTTACATTCTTTAATTTATTACCTTTAGCAAATCCATAAACACTATATTCAAAAACTCCACTATATTTCTCTTCATATTATTTAAACACTCTTTGAGTCATCTTAGCCTTTTCAACTTAAACAGGTTCATTATCTTATTTATCTTTATAAGGTGGATATGGCCTAAATTTAGGAACAACAATGTTGAGTAAATCTTCACTTGAATCAATATAACTATTCTTTCCCAAAAATGCTCTTGGATCAAATAATTTACCCTAAAATGCTGAATGTCCAAATTCTTTCTTTCCTATTACAAGTCTAGCATAATCTCTCAATAACCAATGTTTAGCGCTATCAATTTCAACTCTCTTAACAACATTTTGATGAGTAAGATAAACATACCCAATACCTTTTGGTCCTGTTGGAATTCTCTTGTAACAGAAATAAACAAAATTCCAATATCCTTCTAATTCTTTATCAAATTTTGTTCCTGTTGTAATCTCATTCTTATCAAGAACTGCATCATAAGTACTAAATCTATACTCCCCTCTACCAACAAATGCTGATACAGTTCTATCTCCATTCTTTTAAGCATCTTCATATTAAGCATTGGTAGTGAATCTAAATATTGAATGAGATTCAGCTTTCTCTAATAATATAAATGGATAATTCATTAACCATCTTGTCCATAAACCAATACCATATTCATAAATGGCTTCAATATCAGAACCTGGGAAATTAGTCTCTGTAAATTCAACATCTAATGCAGGATCATCACCTTTAGCAACAATCAAAGCATCAGCATCATTTTAAACATAGAATTCAAAATAATTATTAAGTTTATATGGTATCCAAGCTGGAAGATCTACTTCTACTTCAACTTTATCAACATAATGCCAACATTATGTACTACCATAACAAGCATGAACATGTCTAGATTTACCAACGAAATTCTTATTAATACCATCTTTTCCGAAATATACAGCAAGATATTTTGGAGAGAAATGCAATACCTTCTTTAATAAACCACCTTTGCTAATATCTGGGAATCCAAAGAACCAACCAGCATATTCATCTTATCTGGAATATCCAACCCAAATATACATCCAAATACCTCTATATTCTCCTAAAGCAATATTAGTATTTCTATTAAGATTGAAATCAGTATCAATGAATCCAATATCATATGTTCCAATCTCCATATCTCCACCTTTTTGAATTACTGACAATGTTCTATCTCCTAATAAATCAGCATCTTTCAAGAATGCTGGTTCATTATTAGTTAATCTGATTACTGTTTATGCTTCAGTATCATCTAAACTTCCATAATATTTGAACCATCCATAAACTGAATATTATTCTGTTTCAATTGCTCCATCTTCATAAACAAAAGTTTCATATGTTTCAGTATCTTTATTATCTGCACCTTAAATTTCATAATCTTTTGTTCCTAATTCTTCATCAACTGGTACCTTATATTATTCAATCCATGTCTCATATTCTTCTATTTCATTGATAAATGATCCTCTACCAAATCTAACAACTGCATGAGCTATTCTTCCATTAAATCCATAAACACTAGTTTTCCATAATCCAACATAAAATCTAACATAATTATTAGCAGGATCAGCATCAAATGGATCAAAGACTGTTCTTTATACTTATTTTAATTTATTGAAATTAACATAACCAACAGCTATTTATTTTAATTTTGAATAACTGAAATAAATGTAATTCCAATATCCATCTAAATTCTTTCCATAATTAACTGGTCTTCCTGAATTAGCCCAGAATTCATAATTTCCTCTTCCAATATATACTGCAAATTCAGCTTCATCTTAATCAGTAAATCCTAATCTTCCAACCAAAATACGATCTGGTTTTTCATATATTCTAGAAGGATTTGTGATGAAGAATTTAGTCCACATACCAAATCCATATTCATAAACACCATCTGTTACCCAATCTGGTTCTTCATGTAGTAAAGTATCATATTCAGATTCTGTTTTGTGATTCATCCATTTAGGATCATATGTCTTGAGTTATACACCAGGCCATAATTTAATTTTACCAATCTTATAATCATCAAAATCTGTTGCATATCCCCATGCACCTTTTCCAAATCTAATAGTTGTATAGGCAGTCTTTCCATGGAAGAAATACCTTAATCCTTGTCCTAAATATAAAGCCCAATATTTTGCTACAACATGCCAACCTTTAAATTATTTTTCAACTTTGCTATCAGGCCATTCCATATAATATTAGAAATCTCCATGATTATATCCAAAGTATGCATAAGTCCATAATTATTGTGATTCTTAAGGAATAATGACTTTCTCATCAATATCACTGAATTAATCCTTCTCCTCTACTGTATATGTAGAAAATTCATATTCATTATTTTCAGTTTACCATAAAGATAGTACTTTGAGTCCATGAGCAACAAGTCCTGAATCTGGTTCATTTGATGTAAATCTAAATATAATTTAATGTGCTTTTTCAGTTCTTCTGACATATCTAAACCAAGTAGATACTGAATATTCTCTATATCCATCTAAATCCCAATGGAATTTAGTTTCAGTTGCTAATCCATCATATTCAACTTTATCATAATGTTATACTTCCTTATATTCCAAATCAGGATCTGTTGGAACAGTGTATTTGGTTTCAATCAATGTTTTCATCTCCTCTTCTGTTTCCACAAATGAATTCTTATTCAAAACAACTCTAACATTGGTGATAACTCCATTGAATCCTTTAAATCCCTTCCAAATTCCAGATTAGAATTTAATAGTTCTAACAATAGCTGGTTATGTAACTGTGAATGTAACAGTCTTAATTACTTAAGTTCTACCCCAATATATATAACCATTAGCCTTTCCTTCTTTATATCCAAAATAAACATAAATCCATTCAGCATCTAAATACTTTCCATAATCTAATTATAATTCAGTTACAACATCTCCTTCAAATACTTAGAAATTATAGAATCCTTCTCCTATTGTTGTCACTAATCTATTAGTATCATCTCCACTTAAACCTCCAACTGCCAAGACTTCTTTTTTTTCTGAGATCTTTACCTTTCCATTATATCTAAAATATGTCCACAAACCGTAACTATATTCAACTGATTTCTTAATTCTGCTATCAGGTCCATCTTCAACTTCTTTTTCCCAAGGTGAAGTTTCTTATGTAACAACACTGTCAGTTTTCTCATCTAAAGTATAAATAAGTTATTCTAATTCTGGTTCATCTGGGAATTCTAATCTACCAAAATCATCATCATCCTCCTCTTCAACCAATTCCTCGACAATCTCTTCAACTATTTCTTCAACAATCTCTTCTACTATCTCTTCAACAATTTCTTCAACAATTTCTTCTACAGTTTCTTCTTATTCTTCAACCTTTTCATCATCTGGTGTTGGTTCAATAACAACTTCCTCTTCTGGCTACTCTTCAACAACAACAACTTCTTCTTCAGGTTCAGGTTCTGGTTAAGGTTCTGGTTATGGTTATGGCTTAGGTTCATCCTCATCATCTTCAACAATAATAATGATTGGTTATTCTTAACATCCTGGATATCCACAACTTGGTTGATAAGCACTTGGACCTGTTGCTGCATCAATCAATGTATCAATCAAATCTTCCAAAACATCATCTCCACAACCATCTTCCTCTTCTGATTCCCATTCAAATTCCTCTTCCTCTTCCTCTTCCTCCTCTTCTTCTGCTACTGATTCAGGTTCAGGAACAGGTTCACATTCTTTAGCCTTTTTAGCTTCTTCAGCTAATCTCTCTGCTTCCTCTGCTTTTTTTCTTGCCTCTTCTGCAGCTTCTTAAGCTTCTTTCAATCTTCTCTAAGCCTCTTCTGCATCCAAACAAGCTTCTTCCTCTTTATTTTAAGCATCTTCTAAAGCTTATTATGAAGCAGCTGCCTTTTCTGCAGCTTCTTATGCCTCTCTTGCATCTCTTTCAGCATTTGTTTCTGCCTCTTATTCAGCCTACTTAGCAGAATCTAATTCTGCTTCTGCCTCTTATTCTAATTCTTCTGCTAATTCTAATTCTTTTTCAGCTTCTTATTCTAATTTTTCAGCCTCTTCTGGTGTAATATCAATTCTATTTTTAAGTTCTTCTAATTCTCTTGCTTCCTCCTCTTTTCTTCTTTCTTCTTCAGCGGCTGCTTCTGCTGCCTCTTTAGCCTCTTGTTCAGCTCTCTCTCTTGCTTCCTCTTGTTCTTATTCCTTTTTTCTCTCTTCTTCTTCTGCTTTAGCATCAGCTTCCAATTATGAAGCCCATTAATCTTTACACTAAGATGTCTTTTCATTCACTCTTGTTGCCAGATCATATAATTAATCTATATCAACTGGAATTGTATTCAATTATAATTAGATCTCAGTTATTTATTAAATCAACTCTGAAATTTTTGTGGCTATTGTTTATGCAAGTTATAATTTATCTTCATCACCTAATATATTTATATGGTTATTTACTTTTTGCTTTGTTCAATACTTCCAAATATCCCAAAATATCATTAATATCATACCAACTTGATGTTGACTCTATCTAGGATAATGATTTGAAATGCTTGGATATTTAATGATGCAACTATTTAACTTAAATAAATGATCCATCTTAAATATGCTAAACTGTCAATAATACTCTATCAACTAGAGCTTTCACCATAGCTAATACTTGTAAATCACCATCAAATCCATCCTTATGTTTGACTATATCAATCCATTAATCAATGTCATGTTATGCTCCCAATTATTCCTTGTATCCAGGGTTTTCACATGTCCAACCTGATGGGTCTATTGAGAGAATAGATTCTAGTGGAGTAATCTGCATTCTCGCAGAAGTTTTGAACTGTAAAGACACGCTGACTAGCAGCCATGCCACTAACAATTACTTAAACATATTTTAATTATAATCCGTTTTTCATTACAATTATTACATTATAAAAAAATTAATAAAATATAGATTTTGTTCTTTCCCTATTTCATAAAAGCTATTTTATTAATTCTTATTTGCTTATCACATATTTGAAATAATTCAAATAAAGAGATAGGTCATAATTTGAGCTATTATCTTTAATAAGATTAATATAAATTATTTATTTCTCTAATAAATAGAAAAAAATCATTATTCTTCCTTTACTTTACTTTACAAATAAATAACATAAATTATTTATAAGAATTTTATTAATTTTTGTTAACAAAACTTCATTAATTATAAATAACTTGGAATCTTAAATAGATATTAATGAAATAATAAGAATTCAATTCAATGAAAAAATGATTTAATTTCAAAAAGATATTAAATATTTTTTTATCTAAAATACTTGAATTACATCAAAATTATAAAAAATTTAATCATACTATAAATATGTTAATAGAATCTTACTCAATGATCATTTATGATTTTGTACCATATAATTTACATTTGCAATATATAATAATTATGATATTTAAATAGATTAATAACTTTAGATATTAATAGGATAAACAAAAAATAATTATGATTGCTTTACTAAATATTATTTATATTATCTACATGCTACTAATATAGATATACAATATTATTTGGATGAGAAAAATAATAAATTTGCTATTAACAGAAAAATTATAAATTATGATTATAAGACCTTTTTATTATAGATTAAAAGGTTTATGAAATATGTATTTAAATATATCAAATAAATGATTATTTCTATTTAGATAGAAATGAAAAATTTAATTTTAATTAAATATGGCATTAAATAATTCAGAATAGGTGATTAAATTTTTAAGAGAAAGTGAGAAATTGGATTCAAATGCATATTAATCATTATTGAAATTAGCTGAGAATAAGCCAATTCATCTTTATGAAATTGGAAAACTCACTAAATTATTATTATTAGGTTCTAGATATTAAGTAATATTTTATACATTATTTGGCCTTGGATACATGGGTATAATAGGATAATAAAAGTATAAATAACTGTAAATTGATCTAGAAAATGTAGATAAAACACAAAAGTATTATGAAATGTAATAATAAATTATAATAAAGAAAATAAGATCGAATAGAGTCTAAAATAAAGAAATTAAAAATAGTAGCTATATTATTTGGATTAACATCAACACTTGGTCTTTTTGTAACTTAAAGAATGGGTTAAAAAATACCAAAAAGTTTATGGTTTTTACCAAATGGTGAATTTAAATTAACATTTTATTCTTTTTTTGGATTTAAGAAACACATTACTGCTCCAATATCTGATTTTTAACTTTGCACTTCATCAAGTAAAATAAATAAGACAGTAATGATGAGATATAAAAATAAAGAATTATCAACAATTGGTACAGGAGTATCACATAGTAATCTAATTAGATATTTGATATCAGCATAAACAAAGAGTGATTAAAAGATTTGAATGGTTTGATAGAACTATTTTATTTTTTGTTTTAGTAATGATTATGCAATAAATATAAATTAAATTTGCAGAATAAACATGAAATAAAAGGAAAGTTTTTAATTCTTAAATAATTACATGTTCTTTGATTAATAGGTAAATAATAAAAATCAAAAGGATACATAAAACTAAAATAAACAAATTGAAGTATCACAAAAAAAAAAAGAATAGAAGAAAACTAATTAAGGAATAAATTATCAAAGTTTATTAGAATTTTAGTAAACACCAGTAGTTAAACTGTAAGAATTACTTAATTATGAACCAACAAAATGTTCATCTGTATAAAATGGATTGGTTAAAGCGTATGCAGCTAATACAAATTAAGGCTTAATAAGAAATTATAATGAAGATAGAGTTTCGATTATTTTGAATATACTCAAACCTTAAACTAGAATCAATGAAAATTGGCCAAAATGTTCATTTTTCGGAGTATATGATGGACATGCAGGTTCAGGTTGTGTTGATTTTTTAAGAGATAATTTACATTAATACATATCCAAATAAAAAGAATTTCCTTGGAATCCAATAGCTGCAATTAAAAAAGGATTGGAAGCAGCTGAAAAAGATTTTTTATCCTATGCTCTTGAATAATATAGTAAGAATTAAGTAGAAAGAAGTGGATCTTGTGCTATTATTAGCCTTATTGTAGGTGATTATTGTTATGTTGCAAATGTTGGAGATTGTAGAGCTATCTTAAGTTCTGAAAAAGGGAAAAAGTACTTTGATTTATCAATTGATCATAAACCATAGAATGAGACAATAAGAATTTAATAAGGGGGAGGTTAAATCTATTAAACAAGTATAACGAATGATAAAGGTATTCAAATTTAAGGACCATTAAGAGTATTTCCTGGTAGATTATCTGTTTCTAGAGCATTTGGAGATATAGAGGCTAAAAATGAATAATTTGGAGGAAATCCTAATGTAGTTATAGCTTAACCTGATATAAAAATATTTCGTATTACTAATTAACATGATTTCATAGTATTAGGATGTAAAATAAAAAAAATATATTATAGGTGATGGAATTTTTGATAAAATGGATTCATAAGAAGTTATTGATAAAATATGGAATGATTTGAAAAAAAACAAAGATAATTAAAATCTACATGCTTAAATTTCTTCAGCTGTTGATGCTGTATTAAAAGAAGTTGTTATCAGAAAGAGTAGTGATAATATAACTTTACTTATTGTTGCTTTTAATGAACTAATTTAACATCAATAAAAAAATACCTATATCAAATCTAATTCAATTTCTAGTCATATTGAACTATTATAATCATATTTAAAGAAAGAATAAGACAATACTGAAAATACTAGAGATATTAATCATAAAAAAGTTAATTATTTTAATCAATCTCAATCATTATTTAATAGAGTATTAACATAACAATATCCTTAATAAGCTAAATAAGATGAAAGTTTTAATAAAGTAAGATTAAGTTTTAACATGTGATTATAAGTTTCATATTTTTTATATAATAAACTAAAAGAATATATTTTAAGATTTTAATCTTATAATTGAAAATTCAAATAGATTATTTTAATTATTTCATATCAAATTATTTTTTCAAATAAATGAATAAAAATTGTTAAGATTTATATATTTTATCAATTCACAATAAATATAGTTTCATTAAATCATTATTCTGATATTTTTTATAGTATTTGAAGTTGTCCATTAGAACCAGGTACAGATTCTGAGGAAAACAAAGTCACACATTATGAAAATGTTATTTATTAATGACTATAAGGATCTATAATATTCAAATATTTTTAAATGTCAAGATCTTCTGCTCCAAAATTTAAAATATCAATCAAATTTCTAAATTCGTTCTATTTAAATTATACTATATTATTTACTTCATCAATAATTCCATTAGCATCTGTATCCATTTATTTAAAAGTCATAATAAATTTCTTCAAATATTTTTCATGTGATTTTAGTTAGAAATCTAATATTATTTTCTGAAACACTGAATATTCTAATTTATATTTATCTTTTTCTTAAAGCAATTATAATTATTCTTCCCTTGTTAATCTTCTATCTGGATTTTTCTGAGGTACAATATAATATGATTTTAATTTGTTTAGCAGTAATTCAGAATCTTCTTAATTGTACATATATTTGATAATATCTACAGCTTCCTCTTCATAAAGTTACCCATTTATCCTTTAATTGAGCATTTCCTTAATTTCTGCTTAATGTTTCAATGGAAATTTCCCTCTTAAATACATCTATAATTTTATTATAATAAATACTTTTAATAATTCTTGCATAGTATTTTTTACTTAGGTTTAAACAAATCGAAATTCTTCATCACATTCATTTCTAAGGATTTTACCAAATACAGCCACATCATTATCTTCTGCTGAATATTTTTTAAGTGCATTTATTATAGATGTTGCCCATTCTATAATAAGACTTTTAAGTCCATATTTCTAATTTAGATAAGTATACATATGTTATTCCATAGTTTCTCTAGGTAATTTAGAATCAGCACATTTTTAATCAAATTTTTGTTTACTTTCGTAAATTTCATTAATAACATCTTTTAATTGCTTCAATGTTAAGTGTCTAACATTTATTTATTAAGGTACTGAATTAAGATTTTAAGATTATTTTGATTAAAATATAGCATTATTTTATTGAATAGAGGATGATTAATTTTTTGAATAATTTTAAGATTGATAAGAGTCATTTTATTATTTTAGTATATGTTCAGAATTAGGCAATGATGCCCTATCACCTTTTGAATGTTTTATGAGTAAATCTAAATATCTTTTATTTTCTTTTTCTAATTCAACATTTTATTATTAAAGTTCAGATAATTCTAATCTTAATCTATTTTCAATTGTTTTATCTCCTTATTGTGATTGATTTACTTATTTTTTATTATCATTAATTAAAGATTAATTTTTAGACTATGGTTTGAAATTTGAAATCACATTAGACATATCATTAAATATTTACAAATGCATATCATGAATTTTAGTAATTATTACATCTAATTTTTTATCATTTACTTTGAAATATTTAATTATTGATTTAAAGCAGATTTCATATAAGTTAAATTTTGCCTAAGATTATAATGATGATTTACTGTTAAAATATAAAGATTGGTTAAATGATCAGGATTGTTTTATTTTAATTTAGATTATAGATCAAGCATTATAGTTCGTATTTATTGATCAAATTATTTATCTTCTTAATCTTCCTTCTTATATTCTCTAATGCTATCATATAATATCTAAAACTATTCATTATTAAAATACAGCCATCTATTCAAGATCATATTGTTAAAGTGTAATATCTTAAACTGCACTAATGGATCTCTCAGATTATTACTCACTTTATTATTCTAAGGTTTCATCACCTCCATCCTAATCTCCATTCACTTTTTGAGAATTCAAAATTTGGAGATTCGTAAGGCATTCTAAAATATACTGTTCCTCCTCTTTTGATTATAATGTAATCTCAAGATGAATCAAATTAGGCATTGTTGATAAAGCATCTACTACTTAGCCTAACTAAAATAATTGTATATATGTAGATTTACATCAGAGAATATATTATTAGAAATATCAAGAACTTCAACAGTGTCTAGCAAACTTAAATCATCAGGCAAGTAAGCCAAACGATTTCCATGTAAATTGAGCTAGTTATATCATTTAGAAATTACTTCTTTTAAATTGCTAAAATTTGCTAATTATGGTAATAATTCCTCTAAATTTTCAATTTATCTATTGATATAGATATCAAATGATACTTAAATTCTAGATCTATAATTGTTACATTAGTTCCTTAAGTTTTTATTATATGTTATAAGACTTCCATTAGAATAATTGAATTTTGAAATAAATTTTTAATTATAATTTTAATCAGAATTGATATCATATTAGATAAAAGGAATTCATTTATAATCATTCAAAAAGAATATATATAATCTCAACAAATTTTAGTTTTAACTTAACTGATTTAAGTTAATACTAAATTTAAAGTTGTTATTAAATAAATTCTTAACATTATTAATTAATAGCTATTAGTTTAAAATAATATCATAATAATAATTTATATATATTTTAAAAGGAAGTTTAGATAAAATAATTAATTATTAAAGTACTTATAATAAAACTAAATACTTTTATAATTAGAAGAATAATAAAAATATTTTAGTAGAGTTTTTAAATCTATTATATATATATGTAATTAATTTTAGAATTTATTCATAAAAATAAAAAAATTGAGTTCAAAATCTTATATCTAATAATGATCAATTTAACTATTGATATGGAAATTAATTTAATCTTTTAATAGATTGAGGACTAATAAATTTAGCTACAAAATATAAAAATCTTTTAATCAGTATATAAAAATAATTTAAGATATTATTGTAACAGAACATATAATTTTAGATTACTTATATATTAGATTAATATTAAATTAATAGAAATTATTATTTAATGTATTTATTGATGAAATATTAGAATTTAAAATAACTATAATTGGATTTAAGATTCTTAATAAATGAATAAGTAAATGACAATTTCTATATTTTTATAAGCATTTCTATTCAGATTAATTTTGGAATATGAAATAATTATGATTTTGATAATGATTTTGGTTGAATATGTTTGAATAATATCAGATAATGTCATCGTGATAATTTCTATATCTTGTTAGACGAACAGAATTTTCAGCATAAGCAAATTAATGGGTATTGTATGTGGCTATAATAGTTTATGATAGTTATACTTAAAAATGGGATTAGACTTGAAGCTGCAAATATTGTTCTGGCTGTGAAATTATAAATGTGTTGGACTGTTTAAAAACTCTATAAACCAAACACAAAATTCCAAGGCCATGTTACAAGTTTTCTTACTGAATTTCTTTAATCAATAAAATCGAGTGTTCTTTCTGACATTTATACTTTTGATATTTATATTATTAATTGATTAGATTTTATTTTTTAATTTTATATAAAATTATTAAACATGGGTATCTGTAGATCTGAACCTTTGCCAGGAGGTTTTTAATAATAAGAGGGAAAGCCTGAAGATGTTAAATCAGGTCTAGAAGAAAATCCACAATAAAATTAAAACCAACAATAAAATGAAAACCTACAAAAAAATGAAAATAATGAAAATGAAGCAGCAGTCAAAATTTAAAGTAGTATTAGAGGAAAGAAAGCAAAATAAGAGTTATAAAAAAAAAAAGAGGAACTGGAGTCAGACAAACCTAAAGATTGGATAGAATATTAATAGTAATTTATAGAGCCTCCTTTGCCTACTCAATTTAAAGATTTAGTCAATTATAAACCAACAAATGAAAATCGAATCCTTCCTCCTTACTTAGGACCAGATGGAAGTGTTTACAATGGATAATGGAATAAAGGAGAAGCAAATGGATTTGGATAAATGTTAAAACCTGATGGAACATATCTAAAAGGATTGTGGAAATATAATATCTTTTCAGAAGGAGGCATTCTTTATCCAAATGGAGATTTTTTTGTAAATCTTATTTTCATAATTTTTTAAGATTGGAAATTCAAAATATGGTCAAAGATTCTTTGCAAATGGTGTAATTTATAAAGGAGAAGCTGATTATGGTATTCCTCATGGATAAGGTGAAGAAACACATCCAAATGGTAACAAAAATCCAGCAATTTATAGATATGGATAAAAAGTGGAATAAGAGATTAGTCAACAGAATCAATGATTTCTTCTTATTTGAATTATAACATAAAATGTTGTCTAAAAATTTTTTTAACGTTTATTCAATTCATTCATTTTAAATAGATTTTATGATCATTTAATATAAGATATGTAAAAGAATAAAGCAATTCTTATTAAAAGGAATTTTTTATTTAATTTAGAAATAAAACAAATTAATAAATAAGATATTGAATAGAATCATTTTTAAATTTGTAAAAACTATGAATCAATTTATCAAAAAATATCATTACCAGAAAACATATTGTCTATTCTTTCCTACTTTATATTCGATATTCCAGATTTTAAAAATATATGATTTAACTGGATCGAGTGACTCTTTGTAAAATTAATATAAATAATAAAATACAAGAAACTATCATAACCTTAATTCTTACTTTATAAAAGAATTAGATGTATGTCAGTACCAGTATTATTTTTAATAATATTGCAGCTTTTTCTCCCCATTCAGGATTATTCTAATCATTACTATCCCACCATGAATGATATTATGATAACCATAGAATATCATAGATTATAGATGCCATTAATCCTAGACCTACAAGTTTTACATGTTCAGGTTCAAATCTATCAAGAAAAACAGTAAACATCAATCCATGACATACTAGCACATCTAAAAATGATGGCTTAGCAGAGCATACAAATAGAGTAATCAAGCCATAAAAAGAAAAGATAGTCATTCCTAAATCTAAATCATAAGGTGCTTATGGGTATTCATCTTCTGGTAAAGAATTTTAATCTGTTTTATTTATCTCTATTTTTGATGTTTATAAAGGATCTGCAGCCACTTCTTCTGGTTTCTTTTATTATAGAAAACTGCTTTCTTATTAGATTGAAGTTTAACCATTCTCATTATTTACTCTGTCCTCTTCTCTATGTCTAAACGGCCTAGTTAGTAAGTCATATTAGTAAGCTACTTGCTTGTTCAATTCTGTTAGTTAATCTATTTTATCACCTGATTATCCAACTTAATTTTGGAGATATTCATACTAATTTTAGGATATCAAAATATTACTCTATTGAGAATGAGTTAAACTTGCATATCTATAAAACATCCAACTTCTTTTCCTAAGGGATCTTTCAATTATAACTTTAAATTTTTAAGCTACTCCTCTAAAGTACTCAATGAAATTTATGCTTATCCCATTAAAGTTGGAAGGGGAGAGTCATTCTATTTGGTGTATAATTAAATAGTTAAAATGTAGATGTTATTAGGAATAGAACTAAATTGATAATTATTAATATATCCTTACAATTCAATTTCTCTATTGAACTCAGGGTTGACTTTATCAAAGTGTTCTATAGGTTTTAACCTCTGAGACTAAGAACCTAAAGCAACTTGAAGATAACAATCAGTGTATGAAATCTTTTTAGAGATATTATTTGCACTATTAATCATTAGATAGATATGTTTGAACTCTGAACTATTGGCTTAATTATTTAGAAAATTCTTACATGTTGCTGACATTTAGGATTAATGCTTTTTCTATTTTTCTCTAAATGTATGAATATCTGACTTTATTTTCTCTAATTTATTGCCTAGTATTATAATTGCACTATGTATAGTTTATGCTAAATCTTGCATGCGATATGTTTGTTCATAATTTTAATTAATCGTTTTATGACATTATGCTAAAATCTAATTAAGTACATCCCTATCCATATCTTTGGTTCCAATCATCTGATCCATTTTCTATTAAATTTCATTCCCAGTAAGTAGTTAATTTTTTAAATAACCAAATCTTTCGAATGTTGTCTCAATATGTTTGAGTGTTATCATCTTTTAATTGAATTATATAATAATAATAATATTGATTGTGTTTATATTAAAGTGACATTTGGATATAAATATGTATTGTATAATTGATAATTATTAATCTATTTTAAATAAGTTTAGATAGAAATAATTTTAATATGTCATCCAAAAAATAATTCTAATAAAATTTAACTATTTTCTCAAATATTAATAAATATATTTTATATATTTAAAGATTATAGAACAAGACTAAAAGTAAATTAATTTAATTTCAATTTTCTTGTTTAACTACTAGTAAGGATTAAAAGTTTATAATATTTTATATTATAGAGATCTTCTTTGCAGAATTTTCTTTAGTTTAAATCATTTCAGGTATTTATGTTATTATGATAATTTTATCAATGTTCTAGTAATTATAATAAATTCTACTTTAATAATGCTTTCAATTCTAGAACCTATTTATTCTTTAAATGCTTTTTCTCTTTTGAAGATATTTTTAAATTATTTGCAAAATAATTCATTGTTTTCTATTAAAAGAGGAGCTAACATCAAAATATGTAAGACTCTTTTGACATGATTAGTTAAATTGATTTCAATTTTTAAGTGAAATTAACTTGTTTTGAATATCTCTTTACTCTTTAAACAATCAAGCATCATTTCTATATTTGAAGCATTACATTCTAAAATATCTTCACATTATTAATCTTTTATTTAAAATTTTGTAAGTGTTAATATTAAATTATTCACTTCAATCAATTAATTATTGAAATGAGAAAGAATCTTAACTATATCATTAACTAAATTTTCTATTAATCCTCTATTTTTATCACATAATAATACAATTAATTTCTAAAATAAAAATAAATTCTTACATTACATGTATCAGGTTTTTCTTTATCACATAATTTTCTAATTTTTTCTATATTTTCATTTAAATCTTAATTATAAATTAAATGATATTCTGAACTATTAAATGCATAACTTTTAAGAATTAAATCGATTTATTTATAAAGTGTTCCTTTTATGAACAATTCTAATTAATTAAATAATTATTCATATTGATTAAGCCTTTAATTTTCCTTTCTTTAAAAGATTTAATCAAATTTATAGAATTAACAACGATAAGGATTAAGTTTTTTAACTTTTTATTTTGAATTTGACCATAAATTAATTGAAGTGTTTTCATTATTCAATTATTCATTATTTTCAAATGTAATTTACTTTTGATTCTTTAATTTAAAATATGGTTAATATGTTTAATCATATTCATTAGTTTTATTATAAAATATACAAAATGTTCTAATTTTTTTCTTTTAACAATAATATTATTCTTATATCAATTATAAACTAAACTATTTGTTTTTTACTTAACCTTAAAGCATATAATTTTATAAATTGTTAGTCTAATTCAATTTTTGATATTTCTCTAATTCTGCATTTATGATTTTTAATTCTTCCTACATTTAATATTAGATTCCTAAAAGATCTCTATATTCTTATTATTATTATTGATAAATTGATTAATCCATCTAATTAATTTTTTTGAATTCTGCAATTAAATACTCTCCCTCCAATATTTACATATTCTAATGATTTGCATTAAAATCACTTTATAATCTATTTAATATTTAATTTCTATCTGCTTATTAATTAATAAAGAGATCAAGCTAACTACTTAAAACAGAATTCATATCCTCCATTATTTTTTATTATTGCAATAAATCATTCTTTTGAATTTAATCATCAATTTATCGATTTAAATTAACTAATAGATTCACTCGTCTTTATATTATACTTAATTCATCTAACTCTTAAACTTATTCTATTAATATTCCTTTTTATTCTTTTTCAATGCTTTTTTTTTAAAATGTCTTTTAAAATTCTTGATGATAAATATTATGTAGAATTGACTTATCAAGCATATCTAATTTTTACACTAAAGCAGCTCTTTTTGATGCATTTTTTCTAGCGCTATCCATTTTATATTTTAATTTAAATTACAATATACAATTGTATAATTTATTAGTAATTTTTATATCTAAATAATATCTCTTATATAGGATTATTTAATCATCAAAAAAAAATAGCATAATAAATTTATAACAATTTTATTGATCTTAAATTAATGGATAATGTATAATATATATAATAAAAAGTAGAAAAGTATAAGATAATTGAATTAACTCTATATATATATTATATTGATGAAAACTTCTTTATAAAATATAAATTAAATTTAACGACTAGTCATTATATTATTAATTAAAATATATGCACTTAGAAATACATCCATAGAATAGTAACTATCGTTAAAATTAAGCTGGTTTACAAAGTAAAAGAGAGACTTCTTCTAAATTATCTTAACATTAATCTCCTATAATTCCTATTTGTTTAAAGTAGAGTAGTAATAGAGAAAATGAAGTTCCTTAAGAATTTGATGGAGAGAAAAGCATTTATAAAAGTTTTATAGATGAATATTACAGTGTAAGATCTAATTTTCCCAACTCTCCTTCAGTAAAATTTCAAAAGAAAAAAATATTTGATGATATTCAGATTCCATCTTAAAAAACAAGCTAAATTAAAACAAATTAAATCTTAAATGAGAAATCTTAAACAAATAATTAAGAGATTTATCATACTTATTAATAATTATCATAAAGAGATGCTACTTTAATTTAATAACATCCTTATTTTGAAAACTAAATCAAATCACTTTAAATAGATTCATAATAATAATTTAAATTAGAATGTTTAAAAGATTCAAATAAGGAAAATTAAATAGTTTTTAAAAATAAGTAAATTCTTATAACACTTAAAAGAATAAGTTTAATAAAGAACATATTAAATTGTGAATTGACTTTTTAAAATATAGGTAACATTCCAATTTCTGTTTTAGATGTACTTTATTCAAATGATCAAAGTAATTTATTTATGTAATTATTCTATAGCATTAAGATTATCGAAAGAAAATGATTGTATAAAATCTTTAACTCCAGGTTATGGATAAATTAGTACTATTACAATTGAGATTGTAAATGTTCCTTTTACAATAGTGAATGTATCTCTAGAGTATAATAATCAATTCTTTAAAACTTATTTACCAATTACTATATTAAATTTTATTTAGGATTATCAAACTACTCAATCTCGTTGTGTTAATAATCATAATCATTATAATAAACTAATTATAAATAAAAAAAATTGGAATATTGAGAGTAGAATAATAATTGGTAATATATTAAATTCAGAAGTTGAAATAAGAGTTGAAAATTAGAATAATTAATTAGTGTTGTATTGTCAAAGTGACTTAGAACAATTAAATTGGTAAATTCTAAATACACTTTATGTTTTATTTGATTTATGAATATTGTTATTTCTATTTTATTATTATTATTAAAGGTTGCCATTTTAAAAAGAATTCTTTAATATATTACATATTAAATTGAGTGGAAAATGTTGAATAATTAGTTAATTTAAAAATTAAAAATCACAAACATAATCTTTTGATGCTTTTTTTAATTATTTTTACATTATTAAATAATGTCTTTGCTTTAGTTACTTTGACAATTGATGAGAAATTTTAAGAGACTGAAACCATTTTCAAATTGTTACAATCATAATATCAAGTTTTTTAGAGAATTCAAAACACTACTTTCTTTTTTTAACCTTATTAAATAGATTAAGATAAACATATAACAGTTGAGTATGAACTATATATCTAAATATATAGATTAATTTTTGGGTTTCCTCAAGATGGAGATGTTAATTTAGAGTTTTCAATTACAAAAAATAAACATGATAATACTAGTTCTAAAAATGATGTATTTTATGACTTAAATGGAAAATATTTATCGAAATCATATTAGATGATTCAAATAAATCCATTTACTTTTGATAAGAACGATAAATTTTACATTGATGTAAATATTAGTGATACCAATTTTACAGACTATTAATATTTATTAAAAATTACTAAAACTTAGAATAAGCTTTGTCCAAATTATTGTGGAAATTCATAATCAGGACTATGTAATACAGAAACAGGAATATGTTCATGTTCATCTTAATTTGTAGATTTAGATTGTTCTAAATAAGCTTAACCTTTATCTTTGAAAGAGCCCCTTTAAAATATAATGATAGAAAAAAAAGAATATTTTTATTTTGAAAGAGATTTATTAAACACTAATATAACTTTGAGTTTGGGTTTAATGAATTCCTAATATCAAGGATCTAAAGTTTAAGCCTTTGTTATGTATGAAAACTTTGAATTAGGAGTACCATGTGATCAATTTTTCAATAATTACATTTCTTTTCATAATAAATCTTCTTAATCTTAATAAATAGATTTGACACCATTAATATACGACCAAAATATTTAAAGATTTTAAAGATTATTGATTACTGTCACAACAGAATCACCAGTTCTTATATATCTTTCAGTTAGCATTACTTCTTCAGATAGTAATTTTGATATAGATTCAAGTTTAATTATTGTATACGTCCTAGTTTCAATTGCAATTATATTGTTGTTAATCTGGATTATTGTAATTGTTATCAGGTATAGAAAAAGTTCAAGAATACATAATGAAGTTAATACTGTATCTCATCCTCCTCCAAACAATAATAATAGAAGAAATTAATCTTCTTTGGTTTTAAATCTTATAGATCAATATATGCCAAAATTAAAATATTGTGAAATCTTAGAATTTCCAGAATTCTAGGAATTAGAAATTTAGGAAACATGTTCCGTTTGTTTATAAGAATATTAAAAGTAAACACTTTGTAGATTTACTCCATGTCATCATATTTTTCATTTTAATTGTTTAGAATAATGGATAATAAAACATGAAAATTGTCCTCTATGTAGAACAGCCTTAGATTAAAAGTCATTGAAAGAATTGCTCAATTAAAATGTTCTTGACACTTTAAAGAAAAATCAATAATAAAACAAAAAAAAATAACACAATATTGTTATACAAAGTTAATTGTTTTCTAATGCTCACACTGGATTGAGAATGATTGCTAATAATTCAATCGATAACCACTGATTTAATTATGATTTTTATTGAATTAATTAATTTATATTATAAATATATTATTTAAAAATTGATGGGAGATTAATCAAATTGGGAAATCAATGATCATAGTGAAATATATATAATCAAAACAGAATCTATGAAGAAATCATATGAAGGAATTGTAAAAAAGCTATAAAAAGAAAGAGTAAAATATGTTAAATAATAATAATAATCCAATCAAGAACATCAATAAGAAAATCCTATTTCAGATCTTATTTAATAATTCTCACTTTTAAAATAAGAATTTATCATGAGATATTAAACAAAAGTATCATCTCAAAGAGGTTAAGTAAAGCTAAAGAAAAGAGTAGAATTAGTTTAAGAATAGCTAAAAAATTAATAATAATAATAATAATAATAATAATTAAATTAATTAAGAAAAATGACTTGAAATTAAATTTATTACATGATTTTAAAGTAATCTAAACTATCAATTTATATATTTCATATGTATATGTGTTTATGATCTTTGTCTTGAAGGTAAAGGTTAATTTAATTTTCTAACAGAAGAATAATTCTACTAACTGTTCTATTATTTTTATTAACTAGTTGTTCTCTAATTATTTATTAAAGCTTAGTTATTTTCTTTATTATTATTATAATGTATAGAGTTATCTCTATGACCAACTAAAGCTCTTACACTAATAACATCTTTATGAGGTTAACCTTCATTCATTATTTAACTTTATTATAAATTTCGCGCTTTTTAATCTGAACCTTATAAAGTTGTACTAGACTTTTGTAATGTGTTTTAAGAAGGTTATTAGAAGTATTTTTATGATTACTTTTACATTGATTAAATTTAATAATTGAGAGTGTCAAAATTTTGTTTAATTTTTTATAAGCCATCTATTTATTTAAGTAATTTAACTAATTCAATTTTAGATATTAGATAGAAATCAAATTGATCTGAATTATCAACTGATCCTTAAAAATAACCTACTTTTTAATCAAATATATTAGTATGATCAGTAAAAAAAGATTATATATTTGGAATTGACATTTCTTCTGTTTTTAGATTGAGTGTATTTTATTCTTCCTGATTGGGACTAAATGATAAGTATATTTGATCTATTGGCTCCATTTAATATTTTCTAAAATCTATCTATTTCTCGTTATTATTCAGTTAAAACATTTATTAATATTTAATTAATAAAATGAAAATAATAGTTGATTTTGGTGGTGGATTGGATGTTTGTTTTGAAAATAAAAAAGAGCTTACTTTAGAATTTGAAGAATAATAAATTAAAATGACAGATGTAATAACAAGATTGAAAACACTTTGTAATCCAAAGAAATTGGACTTCTTCTATACCTAATAGCTTAGACCAGGAATTCTAGTTTTAATAAATGATGCTGATTGGGAATTAGAAGATAAAGAAGAAGCACAATTATAACATAATGATAGAGTTAGCTTTATTTCAACATTACATGGTGGTTGATTGACAGAAATTTCATATACATTATATTAAAATTCTTTCATTAATTAAAACAAAGATTAATTCACATTTTGATTTTTGTTTATGATTTCTTAGATCCATATATGAATCGATTCATCTTCTCTTTTTTTTACATTTAATGATTCAATTATTTAGTTAATGATATTTTCTCTTTTTAAAATAATTCATTTTCTTTTTAATATATAGATATCTCAGATTATAGATTTTTTATTTCTTTTTTCAAAGCTTCACAATTATCCTTACTTTATATGTATTTAATTCTATCAATTAAATTATCTATTACTTTAACTCTTCCTATTACTACTATTCATATTATAATTTCTTTAACCATATGAATTCAATATCCTTTTAACTATTTTATAATTGTTATATTTATTAATGCATAGATTAAATTTATTCATTTTTACCTACTAATTTTTAGTTAAATTCTTCTATTTAAAAAGCACAATCATTTTTCAATATTGTTATATTTTTTTCAAATTCTTATTATAGTTCTTTCTTCAAATTAATCTGTTTATTTTCAGCATCAATTTAAATTTATTCTTCTGTAAACTTTCTTCTTTCAATTTCAGCTCTTAATTGAGATATTGTTTATTATGCTTCTTATTATTTTATTTAATGAACATTTCTTGTAAAATATATAATAGTATTACCTTAACTCATCTAATTTTGATTAAAGAGAATTATTAAATTGAGTTTCACTATCAATTTAAGAGACATATTATGCTATTTTATCATCATAAGATTTTCTCAATTTATTTATTTCATAAATTTATTCTTCTTATTTTTTAAAAATCTCATCTTGTGCTTTAATCTATTAATCTCTCATCTTTGATATGTTTTCTTTATGTTTATTCTCAATATTCTCTATATGTTATTTCAATACATTAATAGTATTCTCCTATTCTTACAATTTTATTTTATATTTTAGTTCTATAGACTTAATTTAATTATTATTTAATTATTCATCATTATTGTTTAAATAATTAGTATTTTCTTCATTTTTTTAAATTCTAGATCTCAAAATAGAACTCGAATGAGGTGTAGATTCTTATTATTTTTCAGGAGTCACTGATTTTGTTTTTTCTTCATTTATAACCATTTGATCATAAGGAATTATTTATTTTTAATGATCTTATTCAATATGCAAAGCAGAATCACAATGATAACATAATTTTGTTACTTCATTTTTATTACAATCAAAACATTTGAGAGTTGCAGGTTTGATATTACAATTGAAACATCTAACGAATTTCCTTTAATTTTGATTCATATTTTTTATAATAAAACAAAAATTCAAAACATTGAGCATTCAATTCCATTTGGATTAAACTCATCATCATCATTTTCTTCTATTCTTATTTAGTGCTTTTCAAAATCATCAAATTTAAATTCTTATAAATTTATACTATTTTAGGTTTAAAACATGGTTCTGGTAATATCTCAAAATGATATTTGAATTTACTTAGGCTAATTTCTGAGTAATATCTTAATATAATTCTTTAGGAAACTAAATGTAAATTTAAACATATAAGTCACAAAAATGAAGCTCATCTTTAAATACTTAATTTGATTTGATTGCTTTGTCTGTTGTAATTTTACAGTACTTATTTCAATAAATCTATTTAAATTTAAGAATTTTTATGATAAGCTCCTAAAGCTACATCTTTAAGGGCTATTTTATGTCCTAGATTATAAGGTTCACATTTTTTAATTATTGATTCTTGATATTAAATTATTTAGGTGATCCTTTATTTTCCAAATTTGTCATAAATTTTCTTTTTTTCAGGATATGATAAAACTTCCTTAGCCTTTTAAATCAATTAGAAATTTGATGAATCTCCTCCTTGTTTATCTGGATAATTTTTTATTTATAAGTATATTTAACAGCAGGAATATCTGATTAAGGAGGTATTTCTAATATTTAATATAGTTCTTTATTATTAACATTTTGGGTGGAAGTTATTCATCAAATTCATCTTCGAAATCTTCATCATGATAAGCAAAATGGCCAAAAACTCCTGGAAAAGGTATTCCAAATATTACTTTTAAAATATAAATTTTATAAATTGTTAGTATAATAATAATAGAATGTATTTCAAAATTTATTATGAGTTGCCATATAATTATTTTATTTTTTTAAAGGAGTACTTGGTTTACAAGGTGACTTTTCATTTGCAACAGCAGATCTAAATGATAATTCATTATATTAACGAATTATTGTATTGAACTAATTTCCTCTAATTTGAGAATCATTCACAAAGTTCATTAATTCTATAAAGAGTTATTACAATTTAGAGGATTAATTAACTAATTAATCATACCTTGCTTATCTTTTGATATCAATTTATTATAAATAATTTAGTTGTTCTCTCATTTAAGTTAATTAGATATCCATTGATTAAGGTTGATTCTCATTCTATATTTTATTCAACAACTCATTGTTTTCTTTGATTATATCTTCAATATTCATTTGTTTCAACCTATCGTTATATTAATTATTATTATAATTTAGTTGGAATATTATAACAAAAATCAGTAATATTAAGGAACTCTGTCTTTATATCCTAATTAGGATTTTGATATCTCTCTTATTTGATGTTATTGATCTGATAATTTAGATCTAAGAAATTCATTATCAGTTTTATGATTTTTATGATCCTCTAATTCATGTCTCATTTCTGTCAACTATAAATATTAGATTATCTATATACTTATCTATTCAAACGTCTAATTTCATTTTCTAATATTTAAACTTTATCCTTATAATCTTCAATTTCTTCTAAATTATCTGTGTGACCACCATTCATTAATTATTATTTATAATACATTATCTCTTATTTAGCTTATTCTAATTCTTAATATAATTATTAATCATTATTGTTTTATTATCCATATTACAACTTAAATATAATAAATAGTATACTTTCAATCGTAAAGTGTTGACTTCAGATTCCTTTTCTTGTAATTATGCTCTCAACATTTAATTTTCATTGACTAATTAATTATCTTATGAAGAGTATCTAAGTCTATCCATTAATTAATCTTTCTCTTATTGTAATAAATAGATTTTTTATTTTAATTAGTTAATTTCTTAAGAATAAACATCTCCATTATTCTTTCTAGATCTCCATTCTTGTACTTCTTATTCTCTAAGGACTAGAAGACTTTTAGCTTAATCAAGTTCTATCATTTTTTCTTTGGCAAATTAATTCATTTAATCCAATTTGTCAGTTAAAACTAAAGCAATTTATTCATTATCTGTTTTCAATTCCTAATTTTCATTGAAATGTTGTTCTTTTAATTTATCTATTTATGAATTCAAGAAATCTATTTCTTAGTTCTTATTATTAATAGTAGATTAAAATGCTTCTCTTTCTTGTTAAAAATATAACAATTTATTGTTTAATTCTGTTTAAGCTATTGTTAATTAATTCTATAAATAAATTTCTTTCTAAGCAGCCTTTTATAATTCTTAAGCTAATCTATCATAACGTTTCATTAAATCTTCAAGGAAAGCCTTAAGTTCAGGTAATGATAATCCATTAAATTAATTTTGATCTTATTATGGTATTTATTAGGGTTCACTTGGTAGAATACGAATGATTTCTGTAGTTGGTACAATTTATTTAGGTTAAACATATTGATTAGGAATAATCTTTTATGAATGTAGTTAAGGTGAAGGCTAAAGTATAATATGAATAATTTACAACTGCTAAATAAGAGGGTTTTGGAGTAATAGATCTAGGTGGAACATTTGAATAGGTGATCATAATTATCGAACTTTATAATAAAAATAAAAATGAATATTATTATTATATAATTTCACTTATTACAAGATATTTCTTAATATAAATTGGGATTACTTATAAACCCGATCATAAAATTCATAAATAAACAGAAGGATCTACTCTATTACAATCTTTGAGATTATAGTTGAAATAGAAACCTTTATATAGTAAATTAATCTTTATTGATTGAATTCTTGTTAGGTTTTTTACTAACAGCAATTTAATTTAACAGATTCATTAAAGAATTCAAATAAAATTAGATGGAAGATAGAGCTCTAAGAACAAATTAAATAATCAATAGATATTAGGATTATTAAACTACAAAATTGGGAACTCCAGGAGACAACCATTATTTGAAGAAAGAAAATTGGAAATAAATTGAAGAGAAAAATAAAAACTAATTTAGAAGTAATGATAAATAAACATAAAATTTTGAATCAAAGACACATTATCAATAGGCTGGTATTAGTTTAAGAGATAAAGAATAATATAATAATAACACAAATCTAAAATAATCATATTATTATGAACAAACTAAACCTTAAACAGCAAATTATTAATAAAGAGATGATAGATAAGATTAACTATAAATTAACATAGAAAATAGACAATATAGAGATTAACAAATTCCACATTCATCTGATAAATATTATTCAAAATAAAGTGGATTACCTTTTTGTAATAGAACTCCAATGGATCCAAGATCAAATTTCAATTCAAAAACTCCATAAGAGAATGACAGTTAAAATAAATTTAAAAGTGAATATTCATATTCAGGTTTCAAGACAGATTTTAAATGGCCAGAATACTAAAGAATGTATCCTGAAATATCAAGTAATAAAAACAACTAATAAGAAAAAACTAATCTAATTTAAAAAGAGCAAACATAAGACTAGAGAGGTTTATTAGATATTGAGTTAAGATTATAATAGAGGAGAGAATAAGCTCAGAAAATAGCAGGATAATAGGATGGAAGACTAAATTATTATTCAAAATCTTTAGAATATTCACAAAGATAATAATAAATAGGATTAGAAAATAGCCAAGTAAGAATGAAATAATTTTAAAATGAACTTCGTAATGAAGTATAAGAAAGATTAAAAGAATAGTCTAATCTATAAGTTAAATAAGATTATAGAAATTTTGAGTTAAATTCATAGAGAAATAAATTTGAAAGAGAATTAGATAATAAATAAAAGAAAAATGATATTCTTGAATTAAATTAATTTGAAGAGAAATTAAATTTAAATGAAAGGAAAAATAACGATTATGATAATTTAAAAAAGGATTATGGAATGAATATTAGAGGATAGCAATTTGATGAATAAACATCATTCTAAACAAGATTTAATGGTGACTCCAAATACTAATAAGTATCAGATTTACCAAAATATCACCTTGGTAAGAGATAAGAATTAGATTCACATCTAAAATATGATGATAAAAGTAAATATATTGATAGATCACTAAAGCATAACAAATCTTAAACTGAAGATATAATTAGATACGATCTTAAATCTGAAGGAAACATATTTAGGGAATCAAATGATAGATTAAGATTTAAAGAAAAATTGAATTATGAAACAAAATAACATTATTAATTCAAGAGAGAAGATAATTATGAGAAAAAATAACATTATCATTTATAGAAAGAAAATGATTAATCTCAAGGGGTTTAAAGAAGGCTTGATTTATATGAAAAATTATAATAATATGACTAGAAAAATAACAAAAAATATTATGATGGTCATGTATTTTAAGTTGAAAAATTATAGAGTAATAATAATTAAAGATAGGAAACAAGGCTTAATGAATATAAATAATCAATTGAACCTACTATTGGATATAGTATTGATAAATATGAGATTAAAAAGCATGATTAAGAAATTTAATAAATAGATAGAATGGAATTTAAAAGATCTTAATTTTAACCTGAAATAAATTAAATTAAAATAGAGTTTGAGAAAAAATATGGTTAGTTCAATCCAGAAACAAGTTTGAAATAATCTGAATTTGATAAAAGAAGAGTTATTGAAGATAAATTTAGGCCTGAACCAATTCAAACAAAAATAGCAGGTGCTCGAGAGTATCTAGGTTAAAAGTATTATTAAAGAGATCCATATAGATATGAATAAAGAAATAGTTATCATGAAGAATCATCTAATCAAGATAGGTTAAAATTAGATAAAGGAAACAATAAAATTAATATTAATAATAAGGCTATTGAAGATATACTTCAAGGGACAGCATTAAACAAATATATTGAAAAAGAGAAGAATTAAAGTAAAATGATGGATAGAGTTGTAAGTTTTACAAGTAGCAAAATTAATTATTAAAAGTCTCCAGTAAATGATAAAGAAGAAAGGTTAGGATATGATAGATTAAATTAATTATAAAGAGGACTTGGAAATGATAGATATACTTTAAATTAATATTCAAAAAGATTACCTTCAGATCAAAATTTATAAAGATGTAATTTTTTAAATTATTTTAGATGGTAATTCTTCTGGTTTAATAGTCAAGCAATTTAAAAATTATGATACAATTGATAGAAGAATTTGATCGATTATTTAAATTCACTTTTTTATTAAAAAATTAATACATTTAAGATTTTTATGGATATTTAAATATTCATATATATTTTGTAAAACATTTAGATATTTTTAGATTTTTGTAAAATCATTAATTATTTAATCAAATTATAAATTCAAAATCACTTCATCTTGATTGATTCATAATATATAAACTGAATAAGTTAAGAAAAGATAATGATTTACTATGTGTTAAGTGAATAAGTTTAATTATTTATATAATTAGTGGCTTAATGATTTAATTAAAAAAAAATAAATCATATATTTAAGCTATTTGATATTATAATCAATTAAGAATTAAAAGCTTCTTTAAACACCAGAGTCTACATGTTTAGTCTTCATTTTCATCATAAAGATTTAATAATAAATGTATTTTGATTTATTTAATTTATTTTAATGTGTATGTTGAATTGAGAATACTCATAGTAGAATCAAATGTATCAAAAGTACAATTTAAAGTAGAAACTTCTCCATTGAACTTTAATTAGAAAGTTAATTCTATTAATTATATTAAGTAATACTTGGATCTTCTTTTGTTTATGATATTTATGAGAGATCAGCATGATTGATTTCATAAAGATTTTCAGTTTCCATTTCTGTAATTGTTTAATCATTAGATTATGGTTTCAAGAATTCATTGAAATCATTTTCTATTGATTCAACTTCTGATTTATCATATTATACTTGTTCTATTACTTCAATTTAAGTAGTTTGTTAATATTTTTATAGTTTTTATAAAGGTTTCTCTTTTTTTTTACTTAAAACCATTTTCCTTTGATTTTGTTTCTTAATTTGCTTTTATTCTTTAAAGCTATCTTATTTTATTATATATGATGTTTATTGAATATTATCATAATAAAAGGATAGTAATTAAAATAGCTGAGCAATTAGTGCAATAAGTGATAAATATATTGTTATCATATTAAATTTTTTAGGCAAGAATAGACTTTAGATAAATATAAAAGATTACTTTAAATCTTATATAATAACAGAAGTTCCTGTTAAAATACTATTAGTCATTAGCAATTTTTGTTTCTTATCTATTAGTATTAATGTAGCTAAACCTGCTATTAAATTAATATACTAAAATGAGTTTTATAATTACCTAATTCGATTAGAATATGGGTGTAAGTCTAGGATGTGACATCATTTGATTAGAATCCCAGAATTCTACTGGTTGATTTTCATAAGTTTAAAGCAAAGCATTTAATGATAAGAATGAAAATATTGATCTCACAGCTGAAATGTTCATTTTTATTAATAAAAATAAGTATTTGAAAACACGATTATAAATTATATGGCTTAATTCATATAAACATTAAAATAAATTATTTGCATTTTTATCAAATTTTTTCATCCTTTTTAATAATTATAATTAAAAACTGATGATCAAAATTCTTTTACAACATTTAAAGTTTAATTGTTTATATAATTATAGAATTCATTGATAATTAATAAAAATGGTTTTAGAAATATATCAATTATATTATAATAATAGAAATCATTAAAATACATAAATTCAATTTTTATAAGAAAATAAAAACCTTAATAAAGTTTATAATAATATTTCTATAAAATAGTTTGTAATATGAAAATGAGATTATTCAAAAATAAATAGATATTCATAATAAAATAGATTTATAATATTCTACTTTTTATAAGTAATTTGGATTAAAGAATATATAATATTTTTGATATTATAAAAAATAAAGTATTTATAAAATATTCATAAATGCAATTTGATAAAAAACATTTGAAAAGTGATAATTGTAATTTTCTTTAAAAATAATTAAATATATGGCAAATTGTATATGTAATGTACTTATTTCATCTTAATCTTCTGGCTTCTCTTTCACATTCCATGAGTTCAAGAGTGTCACCTTTTCTCACTGGTCCCATGACATTTCTAATTAGGGTTCTTTATTGACCAACCAATTGAACCTTAACTTATGTAATGCCACCTCTAGAACCTGCACAATATATAATTAATTGATACCTGTTCTTCCAATGATTTCGATAACTGTGGCTCTTGTTCCTTCTACTCTTTCTTTAGTTGAATCCATAATGAGTTTATCGAATTTTAATTAAATGATTTAATTTATTTTTTGTATATGATGCAAATATTAATAAAGTAAATAAATTGTCACTCTTTATGTTTAGGTGATCTATATGGATTGCTAGGACTTCCTTTTCGATTTACAAATCTTATAGGACTATTCCTATTGACTTACCTAATTTCACTAGGGTCAGAAAATAATTGTTTTCTGCCTTCTCTAATAAATTCTTTGGTTTCGGATTAGGCAGGGAATAAAATGAGTTACTAAAATAAAGAAATGAGTTTCCTACTTATAGTTCTTAGTTCTCTTTGCATAATTTATTATTCTTTTATTCTAAGAAGGTGACTTTGCTTTTCAATTCACTTATGACTTCAGCCGTTTCCTCAGTAGGTAGTGTTTAATTGTTTTTAAGGGGACTTGTTTTTCTCTTCTGTAAAACAGTTTTCAATTATTCTAATTACTCCAATGCTTTTTAGAGTACTACTAATTCGAAAGTAGTTGTCTTAAATATTGCTTAACTATTGTAAGTGTTAATTTTGGTTTATAATTGTTTAATCTATAGATTAGCATTTTCCAATTAAGTTTTAAGCATTTTATTTTCATTTTGGAGTAAATGGATTTTCTAATAGAGTAATTCTAATTCTCCTAATTGTTTAACAGGTGTATAGCTGTTGGAATCTTATATAGGGGAAGATGATTAAAAGGGCATTCTTTAATTAGGAGAATGTGAAGTGTTAGTTTTATTGATTGGAGTTTGATTTGTAAACGGGATATTTGGATATTGTGAAGGTACATTAACTTATTACATTAATTAATTTAACTGTCATATGAAAAAAAATAGCATTTTATCAGTGCCTATTAAGTATTAAAATTAGATATATTAAGTAGAAGTAAGAATTATATATTATATAGATATTTGCATTTGATACACCATTATAAATAGCCTATAGATTTTGTACTTAACAAAATTTAGAATTCAATTTTATATCACCACTTTCAAAATAAATTATATCCTTTGTGTCTATGCTTTTGGATTCTTCTAATATTGATAACACTATTAAAGCATAAATACGGTTACACTTTGATAAATTTATAAATAATGCAAGTATTAGAGAGAGTATTAAAATTGTGGACACTTCTATATAAATTAGAAATGATTGCATTCAAATTACAAAATAATAAGAATCAACAAAAAATAAAGATGAAAATTTCAATTTTTCATTTGATAAAGACAATAATGAAGATAACACATCAAACCTTTAGGATTAATTTCAATTTTCATTTAAAAACAAATTATAAGACATGTTAAATCCAGAAAAAAATCAACCTTCTTCTAGAGGTAGTAGTCGTATAGATCATTATGTTAAGAATAATTCAGTTCATTAGATTGAGAATCTTCAAAAATAGGAGAAATTGAATTAGAAAATAATGAATCGATTAAAAAACAAATCACCTAATAAAAGAATTGGCATTCCTTATTAAGAGTATATGAAAAGACCAAGTGTTTAAATTGATAATTCTAAGGATAGTTTTCATTCAAATCATGGTCTCAGAAATAGGCCTAGTCAATTCATCTCTGTTTAATAAAGTCCTATCTATACACCAGAAAAGTAGGAACAATATACTATTTAAACTTTACCAAAAGGTAGAATAAGTATGGAAAAATCAAAGCAATCTAATTCAAGAAATATCTCACCACAAGAAATTAGTTTCTCTTAATAATAGATAGATTAAAGCATATAATCAGTATAGAATTGAATTAAATTATTTAGTCTATGATAAGTAATGGAACATTATGTAATAGTAGAATTGAACATTAATCTAAGTAAGACAGAATGAAGAGTTTCAAAGATTTGATGAATAAATTGTAATGTATTTCAACTCCTCAAAAGAGTTAAAGAAATTATGAAATTTATATCAAACAATAAAACAATGCATATACAAAAATAGTAAACAACATTTTTAGTGTAAAGTTATTAGGAATAAAAAATTAATGAAATATTTGCTATACTTGATACTAATAAAGATGGTTACATAGATCATGAAGTCAATTTATAATAATTAAGATAATAAATTATAGATTTGTTCGAACCAGTTTGGTTTTAAATATTGTGGAAGAAGATTAAGATTAATAAAAGATAGTTTTAAGATATGATGTAAAAAAGGTAATGATTTAAGTAATTAAGAATTAAGGATCTTGATTAATAAGATATTGGAAAATTTATATTTAATGGAATTAAAAAGTGATAATACAACAGTTTTTATACAAATAAATTATTATTTATTAATTCAAAATTATTTGAATTTCGATGTTACCTGAATTTGGTGAAAGTGATGCAGAAAGATATGAAAAATTAGAAAAAATAGGGAGTGGAACCTATGGAGTTGTATATAAAGCATTAGATAAATTAAATGGATAAATTGTAGCTGTTAAAAAAATGACCTAAGAAGTATTGAAAATCCGCCAAATCATTAGTTAGAGTAGGAAGGTGTGCCTTCAACTGCTATTAGAGAGATCAGTTTACTTAGAGAGCTCAACAATCCACATATCGTTTAATTAAAGGACGTAGTTATTAGAAATAAGAAACTTTAACTAGTCTTTGAATATATGGAAAGAGACCTTAAAGCACTTTTGGATAGTTCTCCAAAAGATCAATCTCTCGATAAAATTACCATTAAAAAAATAATTCATCAAATATTGAAGGGTATTCAAGCCTGTCATCAAAGACGTATTTTGCACAGAGATCTTAAGCCTCAAAATATTTTAATTGATAAATAAGGTATTTTCTTTAAAATAAAATAGGCAATACAAAAATAGCTGATTTTGGTTTAGCAAGACCTTTCCAAGTACCAATTAGACCTTATACTCATGAAGTTGTAACTTTATGGTATAGAGCCCCTGAAGTATTATTGGGAGCTGTTGAATATAGTACTCCAGTAGATATTTGGTCAGTTGGATGCATATTTTATGAATTAATTACTAAAAAAGCACTCTTTACAGGAGATTCAGAAATTGATTAATTATTTAGAATATTTAGAATTCTAGGTACTCCAAATGAAAATACATGGCCGGTACTTATTAAAATTCTATTTATTTAGGGTGTTACTAATTTGAAGGATTATAAAACAACATTTCCTAATTGGAGTCCTCAAGGATTTAAATAATTGTTAAATAGAGATGTAGATTAATTAGCAATTGATTTATTAACAAGAATGCTTAGATTGGATCCTACATAAAGAATTAGTGCTAAATAAGCACTTAATCATGTAAAAAATTTAAATTATCTTAGTAATACTTTTAAGAATTTTAAATCAAACCGATACCAAAAAAATCAGATTATTAATCCTTAATTAAATTTCCATGAATTTATTATATCATATAATTTTATGTCAGAGAGGTCTTTATCTCCAACAGATTATTATGAATTGAAACATGTTAAATCAATCAAAGTCAATTAAACATCTATTAAAAAGAATAGATCAATACATTAAAAAAGTAATCTAGAATTACAACTGGAATTAAATAGATGTAATTTATCATGTGATATTCAAATTGTGGTAAATCTACTGGATTTTCATTAAAAATAAATGGGGAATTGCCACTCAAAGAAACTAGGTATTATTTGACAAATATCTTAGATATTAAAAAAAGCAAAGAATCTTAAAAAAATTAAAAGCTATTGGAAATGCGATTATTTTCATTTATTTATATAAAATGGAAGCTATTAAAAAATGGAAAAAGAAAATGCATCATCTTAAATTATCTAAGAATTTAACAATCCTAAGAAGACCTGCAGTTTTATAATCTGTTAATTAATTACCAAATGCTCAATCTATTAAATAACTTATGAAGTACATTATATCTTTTGAAAGATTGAAATAATATCCTAATTCATCAACTTCCATTCAAGAATTCACTTGAATTATAAAAAGGTGTTACCAATGAGTATTCTCATACAATATATACTCAATAAACTTCTAGTAATCCAAAAGAGCCAAGACCTTTTGATCCATCTCCTGTGAGACCTAAATCTCGTCATTTGATTGAGAATTTAGGTAAGAATCACACTAATTCAAAGGATATGTAAAAAATGGAAATGAGTAATTTTCTGAATAATAGCAATAATAAATGAGTAGAGAATCTTAAATTGAATTAAAGAGATTAGGAAGATCCAAAGCATTTTAGAAAACAGTTGAAATGTGTTCATGTAAATCATAAAATGTATTACAAAACAGTCAAGATGAAGAAGTATTAATGAATGAATCTATGCATAAAATATAATAATCAAATTAAAAAGTAGCAAGAAAAAGTTCAATTTAATTATATTTGGAAAAGATATTCAGAAATGTAGAATGTGTAAATAAAAAAGAAAATAATATTAAACCTTTGAGCATATTTAATGAAGAAATAAATAAATCAAAAAGTAAATATCATTTCAGATCTAATTCTTAATTGTATTTAACTAATTATTAATCTTAATTGGTACCATATTATGAACAAATTAGAACTACAACTAACAGTTCTTATTATAATAATAAAAAGTATAGTATTAAACCATTAGGTATGATTAAAAATAAAAATAAAGTTATTAAAATAAAAAAGTGATTATTATTAGAATAACACATTCTTTTATTATAAAATTTATAAAAATGATAGAAAAAACTAAATTTTAAAAGTTTTTTAAATCTCACCATCATGATATCAATAATATTCTGCTATTTATTATGTTTTAATATTTGAGTCTATAAGTTAGGAAATGAGTTTTATTGATTTCATTTTAAAATTCTTGATAGAAATATAATTATATAAATTTCATTTCATCCCAAGGTTTCTTAGTTATTGTAGGTTAAATAGAGGAACCCATCTTCATCTCTATAGTTCTAGGCTGCTTCTTTCATTTATAATTCAAGAGGGAATTAGGTATTAGTATTTGTATAAAAAATAAAAATAGAGCAATTTTTTGAATTTTCTTATAGCCTTTCTTATAATATTTACAATAGTTTAGTTCCTTTTTATGTTTCATCTATTAAAACTCTATAAAATTATTTAATATATATACTCAGGTCTGTCAAGTAATTTTAAAGTACATTTTGGATGCCTCTCTATAATTAAAGGAATTTTAGTTGGGTGTTTTTATTAATATGTCTAATATTTCTCTTTTCTTTCTTCAAAAGAGTTAATATCCTTGTAAGACAGAATTTAGGATTGCATTTTTATTTTAATAATAATCAACTTTTTGTTTAAATTTCACATAAATATTTATATAGGAAAGTAATATTATATAGAATTTAATAATTAAATGAAATAAATTTTATTAATCTTATTTACATTAAAAATATATAATAATGTCTTAAATTCATAACGATCTTTGTATAAAGAGTATTGATGAATTGAGACAAGTATTTAAGTAAGTTCAAATTCCAACTAAATAACCATAACAATAATAATAGTCTTAACAATAAAGCCCATAAAAAGAAGTCGAAAGAATTATTGAAACTACAGCACCTACTTCTTAACATTAATAATTACATTGTCATCCAATTTGTTTCCCTTCTCATATTTGTCATCCTATTAATTATTAGCCTTTTGTAATAGTCCAAGAGTAACCTATAATAGAAAGGAAATCAAATAAAAAGAAGAAGAAATACGTTAAGGAAGTATAAGAAGAAATTTAAGTTCAAATACCAGTCAAAAAATCTCGATAAAAAATTGAATAACCCAATTTTAATGTATAAAGGGAAGTCGATCTTTTAGAATAGCTTATAAGATAGGTTAAGATTCAAGAATAACCAGCTTAAGTGTTAGAATATCATATTAGTGTTCCTGAATAGGAGAAACCAAAAGATAATACAGAAATGATTGCTATGTTATCAGCATTAAAATAAGAACCAATATAATTACCTAAAGATGATTATCTAAAAATTGAAAATGCTAGATTATAAGAAGAAATTAAAAATACTAAAATATAATATCATGAGTTATCAGTCAAATATGAAGAATTATAAAAAAGAAAGAGAAAAGAAAAAATAGTTAAGGAGATTGAATATAAGGAAATACCAAAAATTATTGAAGTGCCTAGAGATGTTATTAAAGAAGTAGTAAAACCATTTGAAGTTATTAAAGAAGTAATTAAAGAAGTTGAAAAACCATCTTAAATGAATACAAAAGAAATACCAATTTATATACCATAGTATAAGGAAGTCACAGTTAACAAAGAAGTTCCAGTTTATAAAGAAGTTCAAGTGGAAAAAGAAGTAAAAGTGTATAAGGATATTCCTGTATACAAAGATGTCCCTGTATATTATGATGTTCCTGTTTATAGAGATGTTCCTATATATTAAAAAGTACCTGTTTATAAGGAAGTACCAGTTTATTCAGAACCAATAAATGTTTACAGAGAAATTCCAATTATTAAATAGACAGAACGTATTCCAGAAACAATAGTAGAGTATCCAAATTTATCCAGGACAAGAAGAGTGATCTCCCCCAGTTAAAATGGTAGATCATATATACGATCTCCATAATCAAGAATAGAATATTGATTATTAATGAATATTATGATTATTGTAATTATTTAGATGTTAAATTAATAATAATAATATGAGTAAAACACAGTTATTTAAAGAGATGGTCATAATAATAGAAGAAATGAAAAATATCTATGTAATTATTTATTATTAAAACAGAATAGAATATTAACAACAAAATCCTCAAAAATCTTTGATTACCCTTCTATATAAAATAGAAATGAGAAGATAATAAAATATTGCCATTAAATGGTAGATTTAAACCCTAAATAATTCAATCAATATTTCATATCAGAATAATATATAGATGAATTATTGAATAGAATGGATCATGAAAAATTACTAAATATTTCATTGAAGTTTATAGTTAAATATATATATAATAAAGATGATGAACAAAGTTAACAAAATGTTGAAAAACTAAAAAAAATTATTAGAGATATTGATTAGCCAAAAAAGACAAAAATTATTAGATAATCATAATTATTTGATTAAAATTTAAGAAGTATCCATAAATCATCTCAAACTTTAACTAAAGATAAAGAATCACAATCAATCATTAATTTAAATTTTGACATTCATAAATAATCCTCTAAATTATCTTCAATATAATAGGACAATTTAAATACACATAAATTTAATGATAAGATCTCTATAAAAAAAGATAAATAAAAGATGAATAAATTGGATTAATAAAGTTAACTACAAAGTTAAAAATTAAATAATCCATTTTTTAAAATGATATTAAAATGGACTATAATATTAATTTAATAACTACTCCAAAATAAAAGGAATTAAATAATTATATATTAACATTAAATATTAGTATGAATAGTTCAATCAAAGACAGAAAAGGAAAAATGAAAAATAAATCTTTACTTTAATCTAAGTATTTCTAAAAGTTAGAAGATAAAAGATTTCCTAAAAAAGATAATCCATTTACAATGCTTTCTGTTGATTTTATAAAAAAAAGAAAAAAACTCCCGAAAAAATAGAAACTTTTAATTTTATTACAATTTCTTTATAAAATATATATATATTTATTTTAATATTAAAAAAAATGTAGTTAGATTAATTAATAACAACATTTGGTTTGATGAAATACCATTTCTTAAATTATATGCTAGAAAATTCAAAATATCTCGTCCTTCATATATTGCTTTCCTTATTGTATTATTGGGATTGGCTTGTATTATATTTAGAATAGGTAGAGGATTCTTTATAAAAATTATGACATTGATTTATCCATTTATTATGACATTAGAAATCATTGAAACATAAAGTAATATAATGTATTCTGTATATTTTAGATTATAAAAATGTTAAATAATGGTTATCATATTGGATTATTGTTATGATTTGTTCATTTGTTAGATGATTACTTTTATTGGATATTATATTATTTACCTTATTACAATTTCATGAAATTCATATTTTTTGTATTACTTTTTCATCCGAAAACATAGTTTGCAGAACATTTCTATGATGCAGTATAGATATATAATTACATATAATTAGGTATTTCATAAATTTTATGTTAATTATTAAAAATATATATATTCAAGTAAAAGAAATCCCAGTTTCAATTATTGAATTTAAATAACTTTTCATATGCTTTTATTATTAAAAAGTTTTTATAAGTTGATAACAATCTTTATCCAATTATATATTCTTATTAACATTGTAGAAGCATTGATATATGAGGAATGTTATCTTAAACAGATTTGATTGACATTTTGATTGAAAATTCTATTTGTTTTTAACAATCTTCCAAATAAAAATAAAATCTTTCATTTTTATATAAAATAGTCACTATTACATTCATCATTAATCTCGATGAATATATAAACTTATATTTAGAATGACTAAATATAATATTTTTTTATCATACTTATTAATATAAGTTTCTAATTTTATCGATTTTTTATTTGTTCTTAATGCTTATATACTTTTAATATCAACTTTAGGAAATTCAATTACTTTTTTTTTATTCTTTATTTAATCAGTTAAGTATTCACTACTTTATTTAAGAATCCTTAATGCTGTATTATAAGAAATTTGATTCAACTAAATTTTATTTATAAATATTATACTGATGAGTAATTATAAATACATTGTCTAAATTGACATTTCAAATTTATAGTTTTTTAAATTGATCCATCTAATTTTTTATATGAAAAATAGATATTTGTGCTTTATGATTCTTTGAGAGATATGAAACTATATTTCTCAAACATTGAACCATATTCAACTTATTATTACTCAAAAAATATTTCTGCTTAATAATCATCTTCAATAAAAACTTATTTAGAAACTCTAAAATTAACTTAAAATAAAATACCCCAATTATCTTAATATACCTCTATAAGTATCTATTTATAATATATATTTATTGTAATTAGTCATTATGATATTACTATCTTCAATCATTTATTCCCAGAACTATTTAAATAATTAATAGTACATAACACATTATAAATTTATAAGAAATATTTTTGGATAATGCTGCAATTTTTAAGATTTTTTACAATTTTATGCTATCATAAAATGTATCAAATTTGCTTATTGATGGTTTTACACTAACTCTTTCTTTGAATACTACATATATAAATTAAATACATACTTTATACATCATGTGATACTCTTTATGGATGAGATAATTTTCCAAAATATGTTCTTGATGAAGGTTTCTTACTTTCACTTCTCAAAATCTTTTGACTTTATTTCATTTAAGTCTATTATTGATGACCAGTTTGAGATTAGGCTTAAGAACGATAATGATTAAATCCATGAGATTAATCAGATTATTATTAATTCATTAGCATTTATTCATATTGATCTTTAAATTTTTAAATACTAATAGAAGAGATTCCTGATCTCTCACTTAATCTTGATTTTATTGAAAATTAATCATCAATCTGTTACAATTTTTTCTATCTCATAAATTATATGAAATTATTATATCTCTATGGAAATTGATTCAAATACTAATCCAAATTTTCTAAGATATTTCCAGGAATAATCTTATCTAATGTTGATTGATTTAAATGTCCAAATTCATAATCTGACATAACACTTCTAAATTATTTACATAAATTTGGAATATAAATTTGTATTATTAAATCATGATTTAAAGTATTTTAAAATAGAGAAACAATTAAGAAATGCTTACTCAATTTCTTAACTTTTTAAAATATTAATTTTATAGCTTATTTCTATTTTATAAAAAGATTTGTTTTTTCCTTTTATCCTAGATTTTCAATTATCTAATTTACATATTTAAAATTTGAATTTAGAGACAAATGAACCTATTAAGAATTACCATTATATTATAAACTTAGTAAATTTTTTAAGAATAAAGCTTTCTCTTCTACAGAATGATTCAAGATTTAGAATGTCTATAAATCATTATGATTGAGATAAGTTTTAAAAGATGATAATCGTTTTTCAAATGGAAATATTAGAATCTCTAAAATCATTATATCTTCCTCCATTAAATATTAAGTAAATTATAATAAATTCATCCCTTTAAAATTATTTAATTTTGAAACTACTTAAAATTTAGTTATTTTACAATAAGTTCTTAATAAATTCTTAATATGACTTTATTCATTAGCAACTAAATGTTTTAGTAATATTTTATAAATCTCTTAAGTTGAACTTGATTTCAATTCATAATTAAAAATTTATTTTGTTTAATTTTAAAAGCCCAATGTTACAAAGCTTCCATTAGCCTTATATTCTTAAAGGATATAATAATTTAAGACTCTTTATAATTATTAAAATTCACCAATAGTAGGTCTACTTTATTAATGTATGATTTTCTAAAACAATTCTTATAATTTTATTAAGCTTTATGAATTATTTATTTATATAAATTTTGGTTATGAAATTTTGTACATATATAATTCATAGATTTCTTTACCTTTAAAGAATGATTATTTAATTTTAAATATAATTCTTAATTGATTTAAAGGTTTAAAAATAAAAATATAATAATGATCTTTATTTATTTATGAGTTGTCATTAATTAATGATTTTCTTTCAATCCTTTTTGTTATTTTATATTCTGGACACTCATAAAAATTATTATTAATGATTGTTTTATAAGTAAATTCTTATAATTGATTGATTTATTTCATATAATTGAGTTTTGTTATATATGGAATATTTCTATAATATCCCAAATATATTTTTAATATATATATATCAATATTTACAATTTTACTGAATTGTTGTAAGGAATAGCAAATTTAAATAATTTCCTTTTCTTAAAATTAATAAGTATGTAGAATAAAGTGACCAAAATTTTCTGGATTTTCAAAATTAAATGTAAATGTCAGATAATTAATATGCCAGCCTTCTTTATTACGTGTTAAATAAAGAAGTAAAATCTATCTAAAATCATTATATAATTACTTATTGACTCTAATAAGGATTAAAAGGAATGGAATCTTTTAATATTATTTCTCTTTATTTTGGATAATTTTTAAAATAATCATCTATAATAGGTTTTTACTTTTTATTAGTTTTTTTGATAAGATTTGAAGAACTTTAAGAAAATGAAGAAAATGTATTATTCTTTTATCTAATTTAAGGGGAAATAGAAGATCTAGGTGAAGCTTAGGAGAATCCTGATTTTGGTGTAAAACTGGATTCTTCAATGATTTCATCTTAAAATTCTACTTTAAATGATTAAGATCTCAAACCTTACCAGTAATTATAAGGTGACATTCCTCTTGACTATAAAACAGGAGATTATAATTCTATTGCAATAGACAAAGATTTTAATAATTTTTGATTTCTTAAATTAGAATTTTTAATACCAAAATATCTACTACCAACATGAAATGGAGAAAATGTCTTTTTAATTAGATTTCTTCTTTATTCAATTTATCTATATAATTCCACTTAATTTTCAAGAACTTATTCAGAAAATGTAACTCTTCTAAATTTATATCCATTTTCAGTTCTCATATATAGAAAATTATTTAAAAATAATTAGTTTAAATGATTTGATATATTTTAACATCCTTTTTTTAAAATATCTTATCTTAATAATGTTTATTTAGTTTGAATAAATTAAGTTGTAGGTTTAATAGAATTATTATATTGTATACCATGTGATTAAAAATAAACATTTATTAATTGAGAAATGAGTTCTGTACTTGAAAATGTATTTTCAAAATCTTTAGAAATATTTTATATATTTTTTAAATGTAATCTTATATCATATTATTTACCTTTAATTTCAATTGAAATACTTAAAACAAATATAGCATTAGTACCATCAATACTATTACTCCATACTTCTATAATTTATCTATATTTAGGTGTTTCTTTATATAATTTTATTATATCTGGATGGATTTATGTTTTCTTAGTTTTTAATCGTTTGAATATGATCCATGAAAAATTCTTAATTTTCCAAGAGACTGCATTAATTTATTTAATTGGTGAATAAATCATCCATGATTTTAATGAACCTTAATCTATCACCTAACATATATGAAGAATCTATTTAATTCTAGCAATTTTCTCTTCTATTAACATATTTTTAGTTGCACCAACTTCAACTACTAAATTAGAAAAATGTTATTTAGCTGTACTCTTTTTCATTAAATCTTAACTTTTTTATATCTTTTACTTTTATACAAAACTTCTAAAATTCTTTATTATCATTCTTAAGGCATGTTCTTATTAAATTTTATATAATCCATCTAATCTATTATGTAAATATTCATTATCAATTTAATGTTTACTTCTACCAGTACTAGTATTTAAACTATAATAAGATTATCCAATTCTAGGAGAAAAATGAAAGTCTAAATCTTATTATACTCTTTATTAATCAATCTTAAAATAACTTGATTATTCTGACATTTCACATTATATTGATTTAGAATCCAAAATTTTTTATTAAGATTATTCTTTAATATCTATACGTTATTTAGAACTACTTTTCATTAAATTTTATTAATGTAATTTTATTTAACTTCTTTTTAATAAAGTATTCCTATTTTATTATTATTATTAAGATAAACTTGATTATTAATGATGATGTTTTTAAGGAGATGGTTAATTTTTAACTAATTTTTTAGGATGTCTCTATTTACATGATTAAGGTCTTTGTAAAAGTAATTCTTATATATTATTTCCTTCAATTGGTACATCTTAAACAGAATCTAATTTATGAGATCCTCTTAATTCACTTGTAATATTATTCTATCTGAATTAAATTATAGATTTTGAATTTATATTAGAACTTTAAAGAGGAAGAAATAAATTCATTTTTTAATCAGATATTTTAAGTAATGATTCATTACCTTTATATCTAATTCTTTTAGATGGTTCAAAGGTTGATGCTTCAGTTGTTAATTTTTCAATTTCACTTAAATGCATATTTCTACCTTTTTTTTAATGAATTTCTTTTTTGCTTTAATGTTTAAAATATTAAAATTCTAATCCTTGTTTAAAAACTTCAAAATTAGGTATTGATTGTAACTATAAGAATTTAATTTTTCTTTATCTTTATTCTAATTCAGTTTAATAAAACTAACTGATTTTATGATCAGTTCCAAAAAACTATTCTGCTAATTTAGCTGCATATTCAATATGTTCAATTTTATTAGTTTACTTATATAACATGAAATATGTTTTAGCTTTTATTTAATTAATCTTTTCATCATTTGTATCAAGATCCAATAATCCCTCTGCTGTTAAACTTTATTTTAAGTGATATTGGGCTTCAGCTAAAAAAAAATATAATGAGCTTTTTGTAAATTAATCTACTTTTTGTTTGATTCCATTTGGTAGCTTATCAAATTCTTTAATATGATCTCCTATTAAGTAAATAATCTAATCCCATTCCTTGTCCTTTCTATATTATATACAAAGAGGTAAAGATTCTTAAAAGATATGAGTATATTTGTTTATATAATCCTTTGAAGTTAGACTTTTCATTAAACTATTAAATTTATTCATTTTGAAATAAAGTAAGAATATTATAATGAAATTAAACATAAGAATTTCATATAATTTATTTTATAAACTTTCTATATAAACTTTATACAATAATATATCATATTCTATTGCTATCCTTTCAATTACCTTCTAAATTGATGTTTTATCAATTTATTTATGAATTTTATAAGAATGAATAAATTAATCTATATATTTTATTATAAAAAGAATAATTATGTTTATGTATAAATAATTAAATTATTTAATAGTTTCTAATCTTATTTATCCATTTTTATTTATCAACCTTACTATCAATTCAATTAAACTTCGAATTAATTATTTAAGAATAATAATTAATTTATCTACCATTATTACAATGCTAATATATTTTACATAGATATGAATAAAATTAGAAGTTTTTATCATTTATACTGCATACCAATTACAATCTCTTACAATATTATCTAATTTACCTTATGAATTAGATAAATTATATTAATTGTATGAAAAATTGATGCTTTCATATCGTAAAAATAAATTTAATGTTATTTAAATTAAGTTATTTGGACCAAAATTTAGTAATAGATACTTTTTGAAATATTATTTAATTTAGTGTAGAGAATTCTTAATTTATTTAAATTCTCTGAAAAAAATTAGATTTTTTGTTCAAAAATAAATATAGAAGGTGAGATTTTGGCTAAAGAAATAAAAAAAACATAAAATTCAATTTCCTTTTGATTGTGGATTTTCATGTTTATGTTCCACTTGTTCAGTCCTATTAAGTAATTCTAATGATTTTAATAAAATTTAAATTGCTTAAACATAAAGGTATGAAGAGATAAATTGATTAAAAACTGAAAGAAAAAGTGCTTCTTTCTTNTATTCTAATTCAGTTTAATAAAACTAACTGATTTTATGATCAGTTCCAAAAAACTATTCTGCTAATTTAGCTGCATATTCAATATGTTCAATTTTATTAGTTTACTTATATAACATGAAATATGTTTTAGCTTTTATTTAATTAATCTTTTCATCATTTGTATCAAGATCCAATAATCCCTCTGCTGTTAAACTTTATTTTAAGTGATATTGGGCTTCAGCTAAAAAAAAATATAATGAGCTTTTTGTAAATTAATCTACTTTTTGTTTGATTCCATTTGGTAGCTTATCAAATTCTTTAATATGATCTCCTATTAAGTAAATAATCTAATCCCATTCCTTGTCCTTTCTATATTATATACAAAGAGGTAAAGATTCTTAAAAGATATGAGTATATTTGTTTATATAATCCTTTGAAGTTAGACTTTTCATTAAACTATTAAATTTATTCATTTTGAAATAAAGTAAGAATATTATAATGAAATTAAACATAAGAATTTCATATAATTTATTTTATAAACTTTCTATATAAACTTTATACAATAATATATCATATTCTATTGCTATCCTTTCAATTACCTTCTAAATTGATGTTTTATCAATTTATTTATGAATTTTATAAGAATGAATAAATTAATCTATATATTTTATTATAAAAAGAATAATTATGTTTATGTATAAATAATTAAATTATTTAATAGTTTCTAATCTTATTTATCCATTTTTATTTATCAACCTTACTATCAATTCAATTAAACTTCGAATTAATTATTTAAGAATAATAATTAATTTATCTACCATTATTACAATGCTAATATATTTTACATAGATATGAATAAAATTAGAAGTTTTTATCATTTATACTGCATACCAATTACAATCTCTTACAATATTATCTAATTTACCTTATGAATTAGATAAATTATATTAATTGTATGAAAAATTGATGCTTTCATATCGTAAAAATAAATTTAATGTTATTTAAATTAAGTTATTTGGACCAAAATTTAGTAATAGATACTTTTTGAAATATTATTTAATTTAGTGTAGAGAATTCTTAATTTATTTAAATTCTCTGAAAAAAATTAGATTTTTTGTTCAAAAATAAATATAGAAGGTGAGATTTTGGCTAAAGAAATAAAAAAAACATAAAATTCAATTTCCTTTTGATTGTGGATTTTCATGTTTATGTTCCACTTGTTCAGTCCTATTAAGTAATTCTAATGATTTTAATAAAATTTAAATTGCTTAAACATAAAGGTATGAAGAGATAAATTGATTAAAAACTGAAAGAAAAAGTGCTTCTTTCTTGTTAAATTAATTTATGCAAAGAATTGGAAAAATGTTACATTATTAATTTGAGTATTTTGATTTATAAAGTAATGTTATAAATGATCTTTTGTTAAAGTCTTGAAACTTATATTAATATAATTTATATTCAAATGTCTTTCGATAAATTACAACCTGTCATTAAACAAATAGATATGAGTGATGAAATGTAAAGAGAAGTCATTGAAGTATCAAGATAAGCCATAGACAAGAGTTCTACTGTATAGCATTTATAATATGTAGGATTAATAAATTGCATCATATATCAAAGATGAATTAAGAGCAAAATATCATGGAACGTGGCATTGTATTGTAGGAAGAAACTTTGGGTCGTATGTAACTCATGAAACAAAACATTATATATATTTTTACATTGGATAACTGGCCATCATGCTCTTCAAAACAGGATGAATTATATATTATATAACAGAATATAAATATTGGTAATATGAATTACTTGTGTTTACAATCATAAATGCTTAATATTGAGTGAATCTCAAAATATCAGTTTTTTAATTATTATATTATATTTGTAAAAAAGTAAACTATTCTTAATCAAATAGAATCTTGGATGTATTAACTTTATGCTTTTGAATAGAATACGTTTTATTTATTAGGATTTTATATTTTTTCTCTAGATTGTATTTATTAGAAATTTAATTTAACAATGAAATCATCATCTTTTGGCATTAAATTTTTATATTCTTATTAAATTGAATTAAGTGGATTGAATTCTATGCATTTAATTAATTTATTTGTTTAAGAATCAGTATCATCTAACATAAATGTAGGTTATATATCATGATTTTCTAAATCATATTTTTTTAGATTAACTTTTTTATGTATTTGTGATTTTTTCATTATTTTAGCAATTATTGATAAATTTTATTTTTCTAACTCAAAATTTTTAATTTATTATCCTGACTATACTCTTTTACTAGTAGTTCTTGCACTTATTTAAAATTTTTAATCTAAATCATAAGTTTTTTCATTTCGAAAGGAATATGTCTTTCTTGCTGAAAATGTAGTTTAAGGACGAATAAAGTTTGTGTTTTTTGTTTATTAATTATTTGTATTTTATTATTAATAGTCCATATATTTACTTTTTACTTCCATTTAATTTGTTTTCATACCATATTTTTAATTTATACTATTTAATTTTTATTCTAATTCTTTGCTTATTAATTTACATTTCTTAGGTTATTGAATTGTCTTTGGTTAAATTGATTAAGATTTATATTATCTATATATCACTCTATTTTTGAAGTCTTTGATGATTTATTGAATTCTTTATGGTTTATTATCATATTTTTAAGAATTTAAAAATGAACTGTACAAATTATCAAAATTACCAATTTTATCAAATAATCATTCATTATCTTAAGAAATATTTGGTGGATCTATAATATTATGACTTTTATTATTTTATTAGGCAAGATTCTTTATTTTATTCAAAATGTCTTTTATTTTTCCTAAATCCCAACTGCCGCTTATTTTATTACATTTCAAAGTACGTAACATTTCTAATGGATTATGTAAAAAATCCTCAATCATTCCACTTGCTAAACCAAAAGATTTTTGTTTATTAGGACTGTTCTCCAAATTAATATAAGTCAAAGACATAAAAAAATTAAATTAGTAAACAAATACAAATCATACTTACATTCTTCTTTAATCAATTACTAGGATATTTGGTTTTGCTCTATTAGCTATTCTGCTTTTTAAGATTCTCATTTCTTGGTCAACTAAAAATTTATTACATTTTGGTATTTCAAAAGAAAGATTACCTAATTAAATTTAATTGTTAACTAATTATTAATCTCTTATATTAGTAGGTGTATATGTACCATACTAATTAAATAATGTTTTTCTTAATTTTTTCTTGATGGTTGCAGATTCAATAATAGATTGAGCTCTATTGGTGAGTTCATCTAAAAAAATAGATTATCCTTTCTTAATATTTGAAACATTTTTGATTATTTGAGGAGAGTTTCTTTTCTCACATTTAATCCATTATTAAGTAAAATCATTGAAGGTTTTATTTAATATAATTCTTGCTTTATCAAATCTAATTCTTTCTGTATGAGAAGATGTTACAGGTTTTATTGATTATTTAATGGAATTACTTAGATTTTCACTATTTTTAAGTGATGGTAAACCCATTTTTTAATTTTTTGGTGTATTTCTATTTTAATATTCAATGAGTTTTTTATTAATATTTCTTGATCTTAAATTAGATCTTTCTACTATGTCAATTGACTTATATTGATTTCTATAATATTATGCTATTTCATTTTAATCTTGATTCTTATAATTCTCTTCTATTTTTATAGGCTATTAAATTTGTTTTTTATATATGTTTTCAAAGGCAATTATTTTTATTGAATTTAAGATCTATTTGATTTATTCAGTATCATTCTAATAATAACCATGTTCTATTTATCTCAATTATATTTATTCTAGCTCTTTTAGAGGTGAACTCATTATAAGTTAATTAATATTAATATTTTTATTTTACTTAATTATAAAATTGTATCAAAGAGTTTCAAAAGAACTACTCTTATAGATTAAATTGAGTTTTTAAATGTGTAAAGATGAAATAATGTTATTTAATAAATAGTCTTAAATTAATATTGATTATTTTATTTTTGTTATTGAAAACCATTGAATTTTAGAATATTTTTATTACATTTATCTGATAATATGATAATCATTTTCAGATTGAATTCACGAATAATTATATTTCAAATTTTTTGATTAATAAATATAATATCAACTTATTTTATGATATATACATTTTAATAAAATTTAAATTATATTAAATCTCATTTTTATTATAATATTTAGAGATTTTTAAATCGAAAATAGATATAAAATTAATTATGTTTTTGAAATTATTTTGTAAAATGAAAGATTCCTAAAGAGATTTAAATTTATGTATTATAATATCTTCATATATTCAAAAAAGTAACGAGATTATAATATTAAATCCTTATCTTTTAGTTTATGGTTTAAAGAATCTTTTTTCTTTTCAACATATAAGATTAAGATTAAAAAATACTTATTGTTCTCAATTTATTAGCAATAAAATTTTAGAAACACTGTGATTTATGACTAATTTAGTAATATTTTTAATTAATTATTATTTAAATGTTGCTAACCAATGAAACCTGTTAATTTTGTTTTAAGAATAAAAATGAACCTACATGTTGTTGGGTAAAATGTCTTATAGGACTTGCATTAATTGCATTGGCGGTGCTCCTATTTTTGACTATCATTTTTTTTTGGATTGAGTTAGTCTTTATCATTTTTATCCCTGTGTTGTTATTTGCAGCTGGCTTTGGTTTCATTATATGTTCTTGTGAACATAAACCAATAAATTAAGGATAAATTGATGATGACTGAATTATTAATAATCTAGTATTGCTTTGAAAATCAATTATTATTTTACAGAATATCATTAATTCTTATTTGTGATATTCAATTAACTTAAATTAATCTAATCTTCAAGTTGAAATAGATCAATAAGTCTTGCAACTTTTATAAAATATTTTAATTTTCTATAAAGTATATATAATTTTATTAATTTTGGTTTAATTGGGTCTATTATAAATTTTAAATAAAACCAAAAAATTCAAAGAAATATATTGATATTTAACATTTATGTTGAATTTGAGTTTAATTAGATTTGGCAAATAACAATTATCAATTATTGATCTATATTTAATAATAACAATTTTATATTAAATAGATTATATATATTTAACACTATTCATTGATGATAAAATTAATGTTCTAAATCCAAAAATAATATATAGTTTTAATTAAATAAATTATTATTGCTGACACTAAAATAACAATATGTTCTTGAAAACAGTAGAGAAAAATAATATTTGATAAATCAAGTAAAAAACTCAATATCACCTTATATTTTGATAACAAAATTAAGAATTTATTAATAAAAAAATTTAATAATAATGTATAAATGATATTAAATTAAAAAAAACAATTATACAAAAATATTTAGTCAAAATAGTATAACTGTTTTATTGACAAAATATATAAATTAAATTTATAATCAAAAAGATAAATGTGTTCTTTAAATTTTTATTAATATAAATTTTTAATAACAATTATTTGCTCATTTAAAGTATATATATATATATATTGATAATGTATTTGATATACTTAGAAATATAATATTATTTAATATATTTAGATGATTATGATTCAATTTGTAGTGGATATTTGTATTTGTGTATTATTGAAAGTATAATTAAATAAATGTATTAAAATAAAATATTTTGTGCATTATCAAGTATTGCCTTAATATTTTTTTGTGTTAATTTCAGAGCATCTTTACCTGCATTTTATTTAGTAGAATGCTTGATTCTTTTCAAAACAAGTATTTAAGTGAGTTTTAAAAGAAATGATAGAATTTTTAATGAATTAATGCAACATAAAGAGTATTGTGTATTTATAATGATAAAAGGACTCTTTCTCAAAAAGAAAAGTTGATTTTAATAGATAAATCATTTAGAATAAGTAGACTGTATAAATTGAAAGTAATGATAATTGTTGGAATCAACATAATAATATTACTATATTTAGGTGCCAATTTTTATGCACCAGAACTTTTAAAGTCTTTATTAAACAAATATAAAGAGTATACTAATATAATTCAAGAAAGAGTAAAATATTATCCTTCTATTTTTAGATGTAAGATTTAACTCTATTTTAAAATGTCATCTACAACAGCATTTTCTTTTTAATCAGTTTTCCATACATGTCATCAGAATTTACGATATACTCGAAGGTGAATTGGAGTTATTTTCGATTCTTCAATACAATTTCAGCATCATATCGTTATCTTTAAGTACAAGAATTTCAATTAATTCTAGTTCCTAGAAGCAATACTATTGTTGACAGCCTCATTTATGAAACCAACATTAGCAGCATATCCTTTGAATTTGTTTGCATTTATGTTGATTTATGAAATAAGTATACAGGAGCCATTCTTTTTTAAAACTGTATAAATGTATAGTAATTAGCATTCAGATGAAACAAAGCATTAAACATCGAATATTATGCAAGTTATAGATTATGATATAATACTTTTTGATAATAATTTTAGCGTTAGAATATTCTGGATTACCTGAATATGGATTAAATAGTTTTTAAACATTGTTATCTGGATTAAAGACATCATATGATGGTCCTTATTTACTAATATTGGCAATAGCTTATTTTTTAAATATTATAATAGATGTTTTATATAATGTGAGATAATTAAGAGGTTAAGTGAGTATAGCAAGTGATTTATCTAATGATTTTGATTTAGATTTAATAAGTTATTTAGCTTAAAAAGAAAGATAGGAAAGAAGATAGACAGTGGTTGCATTAGTAATTTAAACTTAAGAAAATGTTATACAAGATCAAAAAGAGTCACCATAGAATAATAATTAAATTGAATAGAATGGAGAAGTATAGAGAAATTATATGGAATAGGATTAGGAATAGGAAATGATTGAAGATAATTAAGAAGGGTAAGAAAAAATAAGAAAAAATCATTAATTTTTAATAATAAGAATATTAATTGCAATTTAATAATTATATTGTGTATTTATTATAATGAGATTTCCTTATTTAGGATTTACATTATCAATTTTATGGATATTTTAAAGTTCAATAACTAGAAATCCAGAATAAATAATTTAATTTTTATATTTAATTTATTATCCAACTGCATATTATTAAATAAGAGAATGTGAAAAACTTGATATATTTGATTAATGTTTAATTTGGATTTAAATTATTATATGTTTTGGAACATATAAATTTTATTTAAATAATAAATAATAGATTTAAAATGCACTTAATTCAAAATAATCATTATTTTAGACATATTTTAATTAAGAATAAGAAGAAGAAGCATTTTAGATTGCATAATTAATATGGGCATTTATATTAAGAAATAGTTATTCTATTACATTGGTAATAGTATTTTGGATTAGTTTATTTACAGCTAATATAATTCATACACTATTATTGGTTACAACAATATTATTTATAGTGAGACATGAAAATAAAAATAGATCTCATTAATAACATTCATTTAGACATAGAAATTGGATATGGATGGTTGTTATAATTAATATGATTATATTACTTAAATATGTATATATGTTGGAGATGGTAGTATTTGGAGATTTTGGTTATAATATAATAGAATTATTTGGATTTTAATTTGAATACAATTTACCATTTAATTTAGGATTTAATGATAAAGATTTTGGATCTTTAAGTGTATTTTGGATGCTTGATTGTTTTGTTGTACTTTAATATGAAACATATAAAAGTACAACATATAAATAATTACAGGAGAATTATTAAAAAATGATATCAAAAATTGGTATATTTTCATCAATAAGATAATTGTATAATGTATTGTATATTAAATTTATTTTATGGATTTGTTATTGGATATCTTTATTAATATTAACTTTTTAATCTTTCAATATTATAAATCTATTTTAGATTCTACTATTAATATATATTATAAAGACTCATATTTCAGGAATGATAAATAAGGATATTCAATATAGAAAGATACAAATATGTTGGAGTATATTTTTAATGTAAGTTGGATTTGCTACATTATTTAGATATTTATTTGATTTCTCTTGGTAATTAATTTATATATATTATTTTAAGTTTATAATTATTGTAATCTTAATTAAGAAAGATAACTATTTATGAATATATGTATACACATTAAGTTTTTATTGGATTAAGTAAACGAGTACCATTTTTAATATTTCCAAATCTTGTTTTAGATATTGCAGTTTTATGTTTAGGATATTTAGGTTAAGATTATTTATAATAAATGATATCAATAAATGATTTAACAGTTCATATATAGAGATAAAATAAACATATAAATGAAAATAATGAAATTGAATTAGAAGATTTAAGTAAAAGTCTAAAGGAAAATTTAATCAATTCTAATAATGAATCTTAAATGGAAGATAGATAATCTATAGCAGCAAATTTTGCATATGATTTCTCTATCTAATTGTAATATTATATAATTATATATTAATAGTCCTTTTTTAAATGTGATTTATAAATATGTAAGTTTAGTATTACCAATTACTATTTATATAGTTATTGTTATAACATCAATTAAATATAAGATTTCCTGTAGTATGTTAGTATATTTATTAATTATGTTTTATTACATATACAAAACTAGATCATATTTTATTGACCAATTTTAAAATCATTAAATCACAAGCAAACTCAATGAAAGTATTAAATGAATTTAATTAGAAATTATAAGATGGAAATATATATTTATAACTAAAGTAGAAAAGGAAGGAATGCGTGTTAGAATGGAAGACTCTCTAACATCAAAATATAATACAAATCTTATTTTAACTATTGCAATGATTACCAAAGACATAAAATTAAAATCATTTGAATATAAAAAAGCTTGTTGGGGTGGTACACTTATGTTTAGTTTATTATTTTTATTAATTACATACTTATCTTAATCATTAAAATATTTTGAGGATTATATTGATATAAAAACAATGGTAAATATTAAATATATTTTATTTGCTTTTGGAACTTATAATGATTATCAAAGAGATGATTTGATAGTTAAAGATATATATCCATATTTAATTGCTTTGATAATTGTTATAATTGATGTTAAAGCTTCAGATTTTTTAAATTCTATTGATAATGATGATTAACATTAAGAATAAATTACTAAATCACTATAAATGACTGAATAATATAGAGTTTCTGAGAGAGAATCACTTTAAAATTCTACTTCTTATTTGATTGATAATTTCTATTACAATAAATATCAATTATTAAAGCTGAATTTTTAGAAAGGAGCTATACATTCATCAGAAAGAATGTATATGATAATTTTATTCTTTTTGGCTGCTATTTCTGAAGGTATATTTAGTATTATATATATCCTATTATTTGCATTAGTCTTTTACTCATCAACCAATTCCAAATCTACTATAAATAAGTATTTTATTTTATTTATTTTAAAGAGTGAGTGTATTAGTTGTAATCTTTTAATATGTTAGTTATTTAATAACATTATCATCAGGCTCATCTCCAAGAATATTACCTGAAGAATTTAATAAAACTGAATATTTAATATTCAATTTCTCAAATACAGATTTATTAGATTAATGGGGATTATCTGGAAAAGGAAGAAGTAAAGGTACTTTTATATTTAATTGCATAATAATATTTGCAATTTGGCTATTTTATTATTTCTAAGAAGTATTGAGTATTAAGATGATCTTATTTATTGATTAATGTTACATTAATATGAAATTAAGAAAAAAGGAAAAACATATCTCATCTAAATTTTACATTATTATTAAAAGACTCTATATAATTAGCATTGTTTATTTCATATTATTAGTATAACTTTCAGTTTTATGCTATTATTTATTTATAGTCTACTCAACTAGAATATTAAAAACTATTAATTTAGTTATGTTTCTATTTACTATGTAAATAAATTATTATATATATTTTTAGATTATCATTATATATAATTGAAATATAATTAAAGATTCCAAAGAAATAAACTGAAAAAAGAACTGATATTTATAAAAGAATAATATTTGTTTAAGAAGTAGCTATTCTAATAATATTTACAATCTTATTTGCATAGAAATTATTTAAGGATGAAAATAATACATAAAGTAATATTTCAATAGTAGAAATTTTGATATTTTATTTATTATAATTGGGTAAAGATCTCTTGGAATCTGAATAATATGAAAAGATATCAAAGGATTTCTATGATAATCTTGACACTAGATCAGAAGCTGTTGGATTAGCTATGAGTTTTGAAGCTAATAATAGAAAATTGATGAAATTAATTGAAAGATATAAAGATAGAAATGATTTAAAAGAAAGAATAGATACAATTACTAAAATGATAAATGAATTTAATTAAGATAAGTAAGATTTCTATTTTGAAATAGTCGATAATCTGATTGTTAAGTCATAAATATATAAGATCAATATAATCCAATGGCTGAACCTTTGAAACTTACAATTTACAAATGGATTGAATCTCATAGAAATCGATTCTTATTTGAACCTACTTTATAGATATTCCATTTCATTGCTTGTTCCAATTTATAAGTATTAGAAATTGCAGAACATGAAATTTAATATATTTAGAATCAAGATTTTGAGGCTGTTATATCTTATTTATAAAGTTTTTACAAAGAGGCTACAAAATACATTTCACCTACTTTAAGTAAAGAAAGTTTTATGTAGTAATTCTTATAAAATAAGAAGAGTGTTGGATTTAGTTAAAATAATGAGATTAGATAAATAAAGAAAGATTGGTAAAGTTTAAAAGAGAAGATATCAGAACATGCTTCATCAAATAATTTAACTAGAGAAGATATTTCATAATATATTAATTAATATGATATGATGAGATTTCTTTTAGTAATTGGATAATTTATATTTTCTTTTTGGCATTTCATTTGTTTCATACTATTAATCACATATTATTTTTTAAATCATGGTTTTTTTACTACAATATTACCATTATTAGTATTTGCTTATGGAGCAATTGAAGAATAATAACCAGATAAATTAATGTGGATATTTCCTTTTATTTATTTAAATTTTCTTTGTGCTTTAGAGAAATTAGATGATCTTACTCCATTTTTATAAGATAATTCTTTTTTAGTATTTTTATTTGGTGAAAATTCAGTAGTCTTTTAATTTATAACAATAGTAGCTATAATAATATAAGTAAATATAATGAAAAATATTGGTCTTTATGAGAAATTCATTAATCAATATGAAACTATATATGGTAGTATTTTAAGACATCTTTGTAATGGTACTTTAAATTTGGAAGATGGTATAAAGAGACCAAAATAATAAAAAATAGTAAGATCAAAAAGTTAAGAGAGATTCTAATGTTTAAATACAGCATTATAAGCTTAACGTGTTTCAATATAAATGAATCAAACTTTTACAGTATTATAAAAATTGGAAGATGATTTAATAGATTATTTAACAAGAATAAAATTAATTAAACCTAATTTTTTCTTTAGAGCTTTCAGTAATATGAAACCTGGAAAAGATGTATATCCATTTATGGCTGGTATATAAATAATATTGGCTATTTATATATTTTTATTTTATGATTAAATGAAATCAATGGATTCACCTTCAATTTCAGAATTATTAAAATATAGTTAATTTTCTGGTCATATGGTTGTTGCTTTACTATTTTAAATATTATGTATATTAATAGATAGATATATACTATAATACAAACCTAAATCTGCCTAATATAGTATAATAGATGTATTTTTTAAAAGTGGAAATAACTTAAATTAGAATTAAGCAATGATTCAGTAATTTAATTAATCAAAAGATTAATTAGAACCTGAAGAAGTTAAATAAATTGAAATTTAAATGAGATAAACTGTTGGAGGAGGATAAAAATAAGATGATAATAATCCTCCAATTATTAGAAAGGCAAGATCATTATCATATTCAGAAAAGAAATAAATAGAATAGAAATAAGTAGAATAAGTTGCTTTAAGATACAAATATTATTTTTAGGTAATATTATTAATTTCTATAAATCTATATTTATTGTATTAAATAAGATAAAGTACTTGTAATGTAGCAGGAGAATGTTAATATATTACTTATAATATATTTATGATCCTCTTTTATATGTTAATTTGTTTGTATTTCTTTTTGTCTTCCATTCAAATTAAATATGGGATTAATGATCAAATAGTAAATAAATATATAATTATTATTATTAGGCATAAAATACTTTGATGAAAGGATATAAATTTCATAATTTTGTTATATTTAAGATTTATAAATTAATGCCATTTTTATTTGAATTAAGAACTATATGTGATTGGGCATTTTCAGAAACATCATTAACTTTATTTTAATGGATAAAATTAGAAGAAATACATTCTTTATTATATTTGGCCAAATGTAATTCATATTTCTTTTCTAATAAAAAGGTTGGGGCTAAGATTGCATTTCATACTAAATTTTCATTAGGATTCTTAGTAATTTTAGTATTATTAGCTTTATTATTTGGTCCAATATTTTTATATTCTCCATTAAATCCAACATTTTAGAATGATAATTTAATAGGAGCTAATATAGAAGTTGGTTTGAAAATAAATAAAACAAATTATTTTACATTATTTGTTAATTCACATGTTAGTGATATACATTAGATTAGTGAATATGAGTGGAATGCTAAAAATTTATCATAATATAAATTTTTAAATAATATTGATAAAGAATCATTATAAATAGTTAAATTAACTCATTTTTCAGATACATATTGGGATATTAGTTATCCTAGTTTATATTCATTATCAGAGAATTTAAAAAATGTTATTGATAAGAAAGGTGCATCAACATTTAATTTAATATAAACATATAGATTTATGAGATAATATACAGATTAAACATCATAATTTGTAAGTGATAATTATGAATTGAATATAAATACATTGAAATAGATATATGAATCAATAGTAAGTTGTTAAGAGAATAAATAAATGATGAATCCAATATAATTATAAAATTTTTATCATGATTTTATAAGAATAGATAAAAATAAAGATATTTCTATATTAGATGAAGGATTGATGAATTCAGTAATGATATAATTAAATTGTACAGCAAATGATTAATTTTGGTGGTCAATATATTCAGATTATAAATAATCAGTAGGAATTAAATTCTATATTGTAAGTGATAAATATTCAAGTGCTTTATTAGGATATTCTATATTAGGATTTTATATAACTATAGTATATGTTGCTGGTAAAATGGCAAGAGGGATTATGTCAGGTGGAATAGATTTAATAATGTTATAAGATATGCCATATCCTGATAATTTATTAAAAATTTGTGAAGCAATAATAATGGCAAGAGTAGAAAAGGATTTGATATAAGAAGAATTATTATACTTTTAATTAATAGATGTAATAAGATCACCATAATTGATGCGGAATATATCTGGAAGTTTTGTTGCTTAGAGATTATAGAGATTAGAAATAGATAAATAATTGTAGAAAAAGAAATGATTTTTGTTATTAAATTAAAAAGTATTTAAATATTATTATAGAAAATGAATATAAATTATGTAATTGAATATAGAATATTCATTGATCATTTGGAACTATGATAAATCCTACTGTTATTGAATGTTATAAATTCTATTCTTGAGCATAAATTTCAGTTGGAGCAGCAGCACCATCCATAGAATTCATAGCTAATGATTATTTTGTATACATAGGTCTTGGTGCATATTATTAATCAATGGAAATGCTTTTAATGGAATGGATTTTCATGTCTAAAGACTTTAATGCAATTTCAGCCTATTGAAATTAATAAGTAGACAAACTTTATGTGTTGCATCTTTAATAGCTAATTAAAGAATTTAATCTTTTAATTCTGATTTTTGTTCTGGTTTAACATCAAAAGAAACATTATTGATATTAGTTATTCCTGCATTTATAGCAGCATCAATTAATTTTCCAACGATCTTTAAATTAGAGGTTTCCAATTTTTGACTTATGATTACTTTATAACCTTTGAATTTAAGTTCAGGATTTCCATTATTAGTATAATCATATTCTTAATGAGGATACATCTAAAATTAAGTAGTAGAAATCTTCACTCCTGCATTTGATGTATCAACTGATTACAATGATCTATTTCATTTTTATATAAAATCTACTTAAAGGCTGTTGCTTATATATTATTTGCAGTATTTAATGCAATTTCTGCAAATTCATTTAAAATCTCAATTGCAAAATTGACAGTGACAATAGTTGGTTCAACACTTAGAGAACCTGTTCCTGTAACATAAAAAACATCAGGTCTCCTGTGTTCAACTTCAGAACACTAAAGATAAATTTTATTTAATTATTACTTCTACATTATTGATTGCTGATTAATCTTTGATGAATGATCCAAAAATAAGTGTGATGCAGATAGCAATTGTTAAAATTCTAATCATTATTTATATTAAATATTAATTTCAATTATAATAATTGAAGGACCTCTTAATTACTATAAATAGTGATATTATTTAAAATTCCTTTTATTAAGTGGAAATCAGAAATCTTATCAACTAATTGTTGTTTTAATTTGATTAATTACTAAATATAGTGAAAAACTAAATAATTATATTATTCTTATGATTTCTCATTAATCTATATGATTTATTACAAATCCTACACTAACTTATTAATCCATTTAAGTGTTAATTCCATATCCATAATTTTCTAATATTTGAACAGACTTGACTGATTCAACTCTCATATTCAATTCCTTCAATACAACATTAGCCTAAGATAATTTTAATTTATTACTGTATGTTTAGCATCTTCAATAGCTTATTCAACAAGAACATCTTTCAATCTTTTCTTTTCTTCTTTACTTACATCAAATTGAATTCCATTCACCTTATTTACTTTATGTTTCACTGCTATATCAATAATCCTAATATTTAATACAATATCTTACTTTCCTACATCACTAATATTAAGTGTTTCCACTGTTATCCTATTAATTACAATAAATCCTGAAAATGTCACATAGTAAGGTTAATTCTGACTGTACTCTTTATGTGGTGAAATAGTGAAATCTGCTGTTTGAATCTTCAATTCTCCTTTGCAGTTCTCTTTTATAGCTCTATTCAATTAAGTCTATCATATATACTTGATAGCATCATCAGCTATTGAGGCTGCTTATTGTAAAGCATTCTATGCCTTCTCTTCCTTTACTTCTACTTCCAAAGTTACTACTGCTTAAGTTGGCTCAATATTTGTTGTTGCACTTCCTTATACATAATAGATGTCTGGTCGTAAGTAGATATTAGCATCACACTTTGATAAATTAAATCAACTCTATTACCAAATTTAGAGTGGATGTCTTAATAAATTAAGAGTTCAATGTCATTAATGTAATAGATAATACTAGTATTGCTTTCATTTATTTATATAATGAATAATAATTAAACTTCTCATTAAATTTAATCTTCTAAAAATGGTAAGAAATCTTTCTCAATTCTTTATAAACTAAACAAAGAAATAATAAAATACTCAAAAATAATATTATATAAATTAGGTATGGAAATTCCATGAATAGAATGTCTAATGTTGATAAAGAAAATTATATTGATTAGAGATTAAAAATTAAAAAAGATAATAATCTACTTAAATGTAAACTAAAGTCATAACTTATGTATTATCAGGTATAATTATTATAACTCATATTATGTAAAGTTTAATTTGGACTTTATTAAATGGGTTCTGAGACATAATAATTTTTAGTGAATAGGAATTCTAATATATAAAAAATCAAGTATTAAATTTATGTATATGAATAATATTAAATTTAGGATTTTTTTGAAATATTAAAATGAAGGATATTAAAATATCAAAGTAAACTAAAGAGTGTATGAAAGCTATGCTATTTAAATAAAATAGTCAAATACCTAATTTTTTTTTAATAGATTAATTGATTTTCTGTGATTATGTGTGAAATTTATTTAATATTATAAAATTTATATGAAAAATTACTTTGTAATAAATTGATTAAGATAAAAATTGTATCTTATTTGAATTAAGATTAAATGATGAATAAATGTAATTAAGAAATAATAATAATTAAAAAGTAAACTATAACAAGAGAAAGTAATATATATATTTTATTGAGTTATTTTATACAATTTATTTAATCAATAAAAAAATGAGAGGCAATCAAAAATAATAATAATAAGTTCCAATACCAACTTATCCATTTCCTTATTCATTTTGGTCATATAATAATTTTGAAACTAAAGAGTTAGAAACTTACCTCTCTTCCTAATCCCAAACTTTATAAACATAAATTCCAAAAACATGCATTTAAGATGGATATTAATAATTATGTAAAATCTTAAATTAATATCCTCATCCTTTACTACATGCCAAACAATCCAAATAATAACAACCAATTACTAATTTACTTGGTGAATAATCAATTGATAGCATTAAAAATACTTCAGAAATTACATAATTTTTGGTATTTCAAAATACTCAAATTGATGCAATCACATTAACTTTACTTTAATTTTTATGGCCATTTTATTAAAATCTAAATGTCTTTAAATTATACAATATTAAATTTTCTGAAACTGAAATGGAAATTTTATAAAAAATAATTGAAAATAACAAACTTATTAAATTATTTATAGAATATACTAATATAATACCTCAAATAAATTGTCCAACACTTACATAAATATATTTAAGAGGAAATTAAATAACTTAATCAAAATTAAATCAAATATTTTAACCAGGCACTTTTTAAGCTTTATAAGTTATAGAGTTAAGTGATAATCCTCTTGGAAAAGATTGTATATAATTTAAATTTATTATAGCTATTTAAATCTTGGCTAATTTTATGAGTAAAAAGAATAGTATTTAGTATATTGGATTATCAAGATGTGAAATAGCAGCTTGGGAGGATTTAAAACCTCTTATAGAAACTATAGGACCTGAAAAATTAAATGAAGCAAAATTATAGGCTTATAGAGAATTAGAAGAAAAGAGGGATAAACAAATTAAAGATTAATTAAAAGCAAAAAAGAAAGAAGTTGTTACTGAGATTGAATTAGAACCATTAATATAAAATACAGATGGAAGTAATATTCATTATTTAAAAATATATAGGTTATTCAATTATACATAATTAATAATTACAAATTCTATTTTTAGCTGTTAATCCATTCAAAGATAGTGATAAAGATTAAATTGAAAGATTTATTTAAGCAAATCCAAATGTTTATGTTGTGTTACAAGGATGTTCATTTGAAACTAAGACAAAAGAGAGACTCAAAAAACGCTATAATAATATAATATTTTGATTTATATAATTATTGTAATTATATATATTTATATATTACTGGTATGCATCACAAATATATAATTTATTAGTTTAAATATTTATTATATTTTTGATATTTTATATTTATTAACTCACATCAATCTTTAATTTAAAAGTAATACTTATAGATAATATTTATATATTCATTCAAAGATTTATTTCAAATATGATTATAAATTTTATATTAGAAATTAAGCAAATTAAATAAAATTTAGTTAGATTTTTGTTCAATGATTAAGATTGTCATTTATGAAAGAATTTTTTGTTTTTGATTTGCCAATATTATAATACAAATAGAAATTATTAATTGGATAACAAATATCTTAATAATTAAATTGAAGTTCTTGGTAAGATTGGAGAAAATGTATATAAATTAATCATCATAATTTAAAGAACTTGAATTTCAGTTAAATATTATCTGATAAAAAAGATATCTATTTAATAATACTTAATGAGACAATAAATCAAGTGTTTCTTCAGAATAGAATTTTTACAGAATCATTAAATTTCCAAGAGTTAATCTTTTTTTTAAGATATCCATCAATACATTATTAAGTTTTTGATTACGAAACTAATTGTTTAATGACATTATTAGATATATTTGTATTTAGTTTCCTTGGTTTATGTCCTTCAACTTTTTGAATAGAACGAAGTTATTTATTTTTTGATAATGATCTGCTAGTTGGTTTTATTTTCTTTTGATTTGAATGTTCAGGAATTTCATAAACAATGTATTTACTTTTATTCATACTAACATAAGGACGTTTTTTGGTTTTTTATACAGGTGCTGAGTTATTTCTTTAAACTTAATAATTTTTTAGATTCTAGTCTCTAAATGTTGGAGATTCTAAAACAAAATCTATTGAATTCTCTTATTTAGTTTTTAATACATCATCTTAAACAGGAGAGTTGATAATGTATTCTTTTTAAAAAAACTCATCTTCAAAAGAATCCAAATTAAGTTTCATATCGTATGTAAATTATTCAAGTAAATGTTATTTCTAAGGAGTCATCAAGGGATATCCTCCCTTTAATATTAAGAATTGATTTTCTTTGTTTTTAATGCATTTATTACCCATTAAATTATATTTTTACTAAGAATCTTTAAGTATTTTTTAAATTATTTGGTAAATATAGCATTTTATATGAATTATAATTTAATTTAATAGTTTATTTGGTATATAAATTATTTATTAATTTTATAGATTACAATGAAATCAGGAAACAAATGTCTTTATTATTGCAAACAATTTTTTAATCTTCTATTAGGAGTGAGTGGCCTCATCATGATAGCTATAGCAATTTACATTTGGGTCGTAGCTAAAATATTCTCAGTTATAGTTATGAGTATATTGATATTAGGTGGAATTCAATTATTTCTATCTTTAATATGTATAATTAAGTTATTCTATTTTATTTAGCTTTGGGTACTAAGAAAGCAATGTTTAGAATCAAAGTTTATAACTTTTTCTTAGGATTGATACTATTGGGATAAATCACAATTACAATATTAGCATTTGTGTTAGAAGATACATTTATTGATAAGGGTATAGAATGATCTAAGAATATAGCAATTGAAAAACTTGATGAACCATAGGAGACAGCTGATGCTTTAAAGGAATAATTAAAAGAATAATATACAAGGTCCATTTTAATTACACTAACAAGTTTAGGAATTTAAATCATGTGTTTTTTATTTAGTGTTTGGTATAGGGATTCACTTGAAAATGCAAATGATAATAGCAAACTTTTATATGATGAAAAAGAAAAGTATAATGAATATAGATTTATATAGAAAATATATGAGTTTTGAAGAATATTCTTAAAAATAATAAGCATAAGTTAAAGAGAAATCAAACAATAATAGAAATGAAGTATATTCAAGAAATCCTGAATTTTATGAATGGAAACAATAATAACAAGGCAAGAAATGATTTATTAAATGATTTAACATCATTCATTTTTTCAATTATATTATCTATAAATAAGCTTGTTAAAAACTAATACTTATCTCAATATTAAAAATAAGATATCAATCATAATTCATATAGATAATGATAAAGAATTATTATATACAATATAAAGAGAATTTAATTTTGAATATTTGAATATAGATATTGAATATTAATAATATCTCAATCAGAGGACTCAGAGGGAAAAGAACTATCTTCTTAATTGTTGGATTTTTGGGAGCTATAATTGATTGATGGATCAGCTTTTACTTTTTTTGTTTTTCTATTTAAGATTAATATAATACTATTTTGATTAGACAAATTCTTATAATTTGCGAATAACTTTAGTTGGCAATTAATCAATATCAAATTCTAATTCTTCAGCTTCTTGATTTTATACACTTTATTATACTATTTCCCAAACTCCCTTCAAATGCTCTGAAGGTAATTCTCTTATATGTTATCCTAATTATCTCTTTTCTTCAAATGAAATATGAGTATCTTATTTTTTTTAGGATTAAGGTTCTTTCACTTTATTGGATGTTACTTTATTAGTTATTGGTATACTTCTATATATATTATATTTAAGATATACTTTGTAGATGTTGGTGTTTATTTCTGATCATTTTAGAATGCTTTAAATACATGATAAAAATGATTTTCTAATTGTGTGACTTGATCTTGCATTTATGTAGATGAAGCAGATTAAGTTAATTTTTGTAATGCAATTCTAATTTGATTCCAAAGATTCATCAAATTACCTTTTAATTTACAAGTAAGTAATACCCTCCTATTTGAAGGAAGCTTCAATTTTATCGATATTTAAATACCCAGAAGCATTGATCTCATTAAATGCTGGATGGGATTTGAATTTTTATAGAAGGTATAATCCCTTCTTGCAATTATCATCTTAAGGAATTTTGACTTATTCTTTTTAAACTGGAGTAATTCTTTGAGATCTTTTACTTTTATCTTCAACTACTTCTTATTTATTGCTTTGGAAAGAGGCATCATATTTATTAACCTTTTTAGGCTATTTTACAAATAAGGATGACAATTATTACCACTCTTTATTCACGTGATTTTAATAGATTAGATTACAAAAGTGAATATCCCTTAGGCATTTTACTTAAAATAAAATCAACTTAAATCTGATTAAGATTGAATTCCAATTAGCTTGCCATAAATATGTTATTATTTATTTATATTTCTCAATAATTTACAATTAAATTAAACATACTATCATAAAATTTATTATGACTATTCTCTAGTTATATATAAATATAATAATTAATAATACTTAGAGAAATGGAGAAATATAAAAGAATAAGGAAGATTGGAAAAGGAAATTTTGGAGATGTTTGGTTAGTGGAAGATAATAAAGGAAGAGTATTTCAAAATAACTATTTAATAGTAATATGCTATGAAAAGAATAGATTTAGTATTTGATACTGTAGATCCTCAAAATGAAGTTAGTATAATGAAAGTTCTTAAGCATCCTAACATTATTAAGTTTTATGATTCCTTTGAACATAATGACAAATTGTGCATTATAATGGAATATGCTAAAAATTGTAAGTAATTACACTAAATCTAAGCTGATCTTTCAATATACATTAAAACTAAATAACCAGACATTCTGAACTATTTTACTTAATTATGTTTAGGAGTCTAATATTTACATTAACAAAATATTGTTCATAGAGATATTAAATTAAGAAATGTATTTATTACTGATGATGGAATTGTATGTATTTATATTTAATTCTTTTATAGATTAAATTGGGTGATTTTAGTATCTCTAAAAAATTGATTGATCTATCTACTAATACAACTTTAGGTAATTTAAATTATATAAATAAGGAACTCCATATTATTTATCTCCTGAAATATGCTAATCTAAAAATTATAATTCCAAAACTGATATCTGGAATTTAGGGTGTTTATTATATGAATTATGCACATAATAAAAACCATTTTAAGGAGAATCTCTACCTGCTATTCTCAATTCTATTATAAATGGTTAAACTCCTCAACTAACAGAAGCTTTTCCTAAGTTCTATTAAGATATCCTTAATATTACATTATAGAAAGATCCAGAACTTCGACCAGATATAGATCAAATACTCAATATACCTTAAATAAAGGAAGAGTAAATCAAATTGTAAATACTTTATAAAAGTAAAGGACTATTAAATAAAAGAATATGTCCTATTGAATGTCCAGGCTTTGATGAAAAATAAGAATTCAAATAAGACAAATAATCAATCAATAAAGATATGTCAAATATACTTAAATAATCTATTACTCCATAATATAGATAAACTTAATTGGGTTTATAAAATATATTTTCAGAATGTGTATCACCCAATAATAATTATTGTTAAATTTAGAAAAAGCCTTACAAAAAGATTATGACCATTAATACTTAATTAGATGAAAAAGTAGAATAGGAAATAACCTAAAAGAAACCATCTTTTGCTAAATTGCTCTTTAATCCCAAAACTCCTACATCACCAAATAGAAATATATTATTGGCAGATTTTTTGAAAAATAAATTAGGATAGGAAATATTTTAAAGAATGAAATATTTATTAGAAAACAGCAAAGATCCAATATAATTATTAGAAAATAGAGAAGAAATGATGTAAATTTTGGGAGAATAGAATTTAGATTGTATAAAAGTAACTCTATAATTTATTTTAGATTTTTAAAATAATAATAAGTAACAGTATAACTCCTCCTAGTAGCCATTTTAGAACAATGAGTGCTTCATATTAATTTATTACTTAAAGAATTAAAACAGTTAATAACCATGATAATAATATTCCAACATCTGAATGGGATGAATAATTTTGATTATAATTAGCTTCTAATATATATATATAAAGCAATTTTTATAAATTTATTTCATGAACTATTATTATTATTGTTTAATTTTTGTATTGCTTGTATCTATTAAGTATTTTTTGATTCAAAAGTATTTATCATATGAGAATTACCTTAAGTTTATGTAACTTAATTTTGATGATACTTTTATGTTGTGGGATCTAATGACGTAATCAAGTATTGCTTTTTATTAATAAATAATGTTTATTACATCATTCTCAATAAGACTCTCAATGAATTGACCTTTATTGAGGCTTTTTTTCTTTTTATACCCAATTAATATTTATATAATAAGAACTATTGTGCAGGTAGAATATTCAATTATTCGAGAAATCTTTTTTAATCTATACCAATCAGAATCATGTGGATCAATAATAGGTACCTTTCCATTACCTAATTTCTGTATTTAGATAAATATACCATTATCATCTAATAAGGCATGAGAAATTTGAGTTATGGCTGAATATAACATTACTAAAATAGCTAGAATTAAAAGACTTGTTTAATAGTAAATATATTAACATCATTCGAGGGAATTAAATATGTCTTCTTTTTGGTTTAAATTAATAGAGGTAACCTTCAATTATGATTAAACTAATAAACACTCCTGACTACATGCATCATATTAAATTACTACACAACAAATTATAAAGTAGTTTGTAAATCTACTACTATCATCATCTAAATCTACGATTATCACTATTAAAGTGCAGCATAATGCTAGAATTATTACCATCAAGGTAAGAATTGTAATTTTGATTATATTCATAATTATAAACTTATAAATATATTATATAATTAACAATTATTATTACTATAATGCAATTGTTCATCTTATATCAATTTACTTAGATTCAAATTTCATTTAAATTTTTAAATAAATACTCTTAATTTTCATTATGTTAAATTTATTTATTAGATTTTAGAATTTGATGATTAAAATCAAATCAATCATATCAAAAGGTGGTGGCAATTATAAATAAGAATCAAATTAATCTTAATCATTATTACTATAAATTATATTAAGTTATTTATAAATAAAATATAATAATGGAACAATAAAATAATATTTAAATGTATAATATATTATTTTTTACTTGAATTTCACAATGATGTAAATCTATAAAAGGATATTAATTTATTTTATATAAAGATAATTGATTTACTTCTTTAAATTAAATGGAATATGTATTCTTAGAATAAATAAATGATTCACATTTTACATTTATTTGATCATATTAGAATATCTATTATTATTATTCTATTTATATAAATAATATTTATTGAATTATAAATTGTGACCTTTAGATTTAATTAGTTAGTTTATTATTATTTAATTTAATAAAAAAAAAAAAAACCATTCAATAATTATATAAATTATAAAAAAGAGAATCCTTTTTATTTTAATAAAATTAAAGTTTATATAATGTCTTAAATTTAATAACATAATAATATATAATATCAACTACTATGTATGACAATTCCTGGAATGCAAGATTGGGTAAGACTTTATTTAACTTAAACAGATTAGTTTATGCTTTCAGTTTCTTTATTAAGAAACTTTATTTCTCCAAAGCTTACACTCTTACCACCAAACATATATAAATTAAAAGCTTCATTTGTTTAAGAGACTAAGGATAATGAATAAGTCATTCCTTTTTTTAAGAAAACTTCTTATTCTAATTCAATGTAATAACAATCATTAACAATTTTGAATTTTGAATGTTTAATTTTAATATTTTCATCATAAATAGATATACTTAAATCTAATCCTTCATGTATTCTAAATAAAACAACTACTTCTTTATTTTAATCATTAATATTTTAATCAAATTGATTTAATCCTTAAAATAGTTAAGTTAATAGAAATCCAGATAAAACTAAATTTTAAAGTGGTAAAATATTCTCAGCAACACCACAATTTTTACTAAAATTAAATGCTACTTTTCTATCATTTGATTTAGCAAATGTTTTATGTTTCCATATTTCATTATTAATATTTGATTGTCCTTAATTCATTATCTTTTTTGTATCTTTTTTATTTTATTCAATCAAATTGATGATATTATTGATCATAAATTAAGTTGATAATTACAATTCAATCATTTTTCTAATAGCCTATTAAAAATTTAAGATATTTAACTATTCAACATTATCATGAAATATTAAATTTTCTTTACAATTTGAAAAAGTAGAGATTATTGAAAATAAGTCTGTTGATTTTTAATCAAAATTTCTATCATTTGATTGTATGAATATAGTTTCCATTTGATTTAATTGTTTAAATATTTCATTTTCATGTAAGAGATGTACTTTTTCATAAATCAATTTTTCTAATTCATTTAATTATTAATTGAATTGAATTCTTATCTTATTTATTAGTTGAATAGCCTTGTCCAATTATTATTAATCATCTATACATAATTTTAGTTTAAAGTAACTCATTTAGAAATTGTAGATGAAAATTAATAAGAAATTAATAAAAGAAATTAATTTTTCAATTATTTTCTGTACAATTACGATGATTATTAAATTATAGGAGCAAAAATAAAATAAAAATAAAATGTTCTTGAATTGTTGTCCTAATGTTTACTCTTTGATCTTAAAAACATAAATCTAATTTATTGATCCTGATATACTATTACAGATTGATCTAAAAGACTCTTATTAAGTAATTTTAAAGAAAGACTTTTTACACATATATAAAAAAGGAGAACCTATTTCCTCACTCAAATTACATTTTCCTAATTTGATTAAATGGAAATTTGATAAAGGATTAATAGGATTCACTATAGATAATGAAACTTACTTAACTGAAGAAACATATAAATTAAAAGAGTACTTAAATGGAAGATTATTTTTTTCTAAAATACAAGATTTTTATACTCCTTTATAAATATTAGGAAAAGGAGCTAATGCAAAAGTTCTTTTAGTCAAATAAAAAATTGGTGAAACATATTATGCTGCAAAATGTATTCCCAAGACTGAATCAATAATTTAAGAGATCGAAATTAATAATTAATTGGATCATCAAGCTTTTGTAAAAATAAAAGAAGTGTTTTTAGGAGATACAAGTTATTATATAATAATGGATTTATTATCTGGAAAGAACCTTTCATAATTACTAAAGAATCAACATTCAGGTTTGACAGTTGAATAGTCTAAATTGATTATGCATGTAAATTAATAGTTAAATAGGCATTATTAAGTGGAATTGATTATATGCATTCAAAAAATATTATGCATAGAGATATTAAACCAGAAAATATAGTTTTAGAAAAAATCAATAATCTTACAACATTAAAATTAGTAGATTTTGGTTTAGCTACTTATTCTAATATAAAAAAGTAATTCAATAATCCTAAATATAGATTTAAGTATCCTAAATGTGGTACTCCAGGATATGTTGCACCAGAAATTGCCAATTTGACTGATTAAAATTCTATATATGATAAAAAATGTGATATCTTTAGTGCAGGAGCTGTTTTCTATAAATTATTAACTGGAAGAGATGTATTTCCAGGAACAGGATTTGCTTATGTTTTAGCATAAAATAAAAAATGTCAAATAGATTTTACACTTTTATAATTAAGAAAATTGCCATCAGATGTTATAGTATCTAATATTATAATTTAAGATATTGTTAAAATAAATGTTATAAAAAGATCCAATCCTAAGACCAACTGCTTAAGAATGTTTAAAATTTCCATTTTTTACATCTAATAAATAAAATGAAACTGATTAATTACCAATAACTAATGGGACTTAAAATTCAAATTCTGCACCAACAGGACCATCTAATGCACATAAAAGATAATTTTTTGCTTAATAAAAACAGATGATGTAGACTGTAGATTTCCAAAATGAAGAAAAAACTGAATATAAAGGATCCTTCGTTACCAATGATATGGTGTAATACCCGTAAATGCCTAAGATGGTAATGAAATTCAATACAACTGAATTTGAAACAATATGATAAATTACATAATTAAAATAAATTTAAAAAAACATAACATATCAATCAATTTTAACTTTTTTACTTGCACATTATTCATCTGATTAATTTATTTCTTATTTTTCTTAATTATTACCTTATACAACTATGTTTTATGATTATTATTTAACTATATCAAGTTTCCTTCTTGCATTCCTAAAATTCCCTAATGAAATTATTTATCTTTCTTCTTGAATAGGTTACTGAGTAAATTGTTATTATTGTATTTATTGCTATTATAATAATTAGGCTTTATTCAGCATTTCATATGGAGTTTTCATCCATTCATCACTTTGAATCTCTTTCTATGCTACATTTGTATCTTCTATTTTATCATAAAGCATTGATAATACTTATTTCAACTCTTTAATATCATCATTATCTAAAAATGATAGTTTAAAATGTTGTCTGTCATATGTATCTTGTAGAATTATCTATTTATAAATTAAAGGTCTTACTTATTTTTATTCTTTATTAATTATTTTGCATAAATGAGTTTCTAATATCTGAAGAGCTTTCAAAAAAAACTTAATGCTTCTTTTTCTTTTCCTTCTATATCATTTTATAATGTGAAATTTCCTAGTAAAAAGTAAGTTTCAGCAACATCTCTAGATATTTCTAGATTTTCAGATTGCAAACGCAATTATAATGATTTTTCTAAATTTTCTAAGTTTATTTATCTAGTTCTGCAAGTTTTATGTAGACTTTTGCAAGATTTCTAATATATTTAAAACACCCTATTATGCTCATAATTCCTTTTCAAGTATCACTCTTGCAACTTCTAAGTTTTCCCATAAAATTTGAAAGTCATCTAAATCTTGAATGTTTTCTTAAACTTTATGTCCTTCATTTAAATTTACATTTTTCAATTTATTCTCCTCACTTTTTAATATTTTAATTAAGAAAAGAATATAATGATGAGTAGTACAAAATTATTTACAAAATTTAATAGTGTTTAAAAAACAATAAAGTCAATTAAATGTTAATTTAAAAAAGTCATGTTCTAATGCTTATTTTGGACTCAATCTTTTTAATGGTTCTATTACAATTAAATTCTCTATTAGATTTAGCAATTCCTATTAATTTTATGGAATTAATGCTTTAAACAATTTCATGAGACTCAATTCTTATACCATGAATGAATCATCTGGCCATTTTAAAAATGAGTCATTCAGTTAGTATTCATTAAAATATTCTCTTGCTTCATTTCTACATTATTATATCATCTTAATAGGAATAGGTCCACAATGTTTTTCAATCATAGCTAAATGATAAAAATCATTTCCTTTTGGTTTAAATAATTATTGACCTATAATTAATTAATTAAATAACCTGTAAATAATTCTACTGCTATACATCCCATACACCACATATCACTTAAATTAGTCCAATTATTTTTGAGGATTACTTCTGGTGCTCTATATTATCTAGTATTAATCAATTATGAATGACATTCTGTTTAAAAGACTGCTCCTCCAAGATCTATTATTTTTACATGATAATGACCTTCTTTTTTCCTAATAATATATTAAATTATATGATTACCCTTTCTATTATTTATCTATTAATAGAATATTCTCTGGTTTAAGATCAGTATGAGTGTATCCACTTGTATGCATAAAATCTAAACCTTAGAGACAATCATATAGTATTTATTAAACGGCTTTCAATTCAAATCCTCCGAAATATTTTCCTCTCATAAAATCATACAAAGATAATCCAAGCTAAAAATTACTATGCAAATCTTACATCCTCAAAAACTATGCAATAATTATCCTTATGACTAAATGCTTCATATGCTCTTACTATTTTCTCATTACCTGGATGATATTAATTTTGTTAATGTATAGTTCTCAGTATTCCATATTCAATTTTGGCACTTTGAATATGTCTCTTAACTGATTTAATGATCTTTATAGCCTTGAAATCATTCTCCCCTCCATCAAACACTCTTACTACTCTTCCAAATGTACCATCTGAAATGGCCTACACAAATAAATATCTTTAATTGAATATCTCATCTTTTTATAACTTGTAGTGTTTTTCCTTTTTTGTTTCCACTTTCTCTCTTTATTTTTTGATCTTTTCTCTCTCTCTAGACCTACTCCATTCCATTCCAATGACTAAATAAAAAGTACTTAAATTATTTATCCCATACTCCAAACTATCATCTACTTATATATTAAAATTCTTGGTTGTTTAGCATAAAATAAATTGTTTATATTTTTTTATACATTAATAAATTAATTCTCTCAAAGCATTAAAATTAAATATTCATATACTTCATATAAACATCCTACTTATTTCAAATTCATTTATTTATTCAATTAAAAAATGTTAACATAATTTATGAATATTTTAAGTTTTTGATAGTATATTATTAATCATATTAGATAAAGATGACTGTTTACAATTAATAAGTAATTAAGCTATAATTAAACATAAATTGATAATAACAATGAGTTAATTTCTTGATTTATTTGATGAATTATTGAATTTTATTGTAATTATTTTTGATTGATTTGTTGAACATATATAAATTTCTCATAGATATTTTTTCAGTTAGCTTTTATTATAAGGACTTAAGTTATTTATGGATTTAGAATGATATAAAGTAAAATAGTTTATCACTATTCTATTATATCACTTATGGTTTAAAATATTATTAAATATTTAAGAAAAAAACAAATGAATTCCAATAATTAGATTGAATTCTACTTGAATTCACAGCAAGTTGATTATATCTAAATGAAATTACCCTAAGGATTCTCTTTACACTTAGCTAGTCTAATTCATTAGAGAGAATAAAGAATTGTATTATATGGTCTCAATTATTACAAGTCTAAAAAAGTATCCAGGTTTGATGCTACATTCAAGACACACAAATTGGAATAGACAAGCCAAGAAGACTTAGCACCAAGAAGGGCCTAAAGGATATAACCTTAATAATAAAAAGATAAAAAAGAGCCAGATAATAAAGCATAAAAAATTCTGTAGAAATAAAAACATCATTAATAATATTAATAATAATCTTAATAATAGAAGTAATAATAATAATAATAACAATAATAATAACAATAACAATAATAATCAAGTCCAAAAATTGTGTAATAAATTATATTAAATTTAAGATCCAAATTGTAAAAGTAAATGACTTAATAAGAAAAACTAAATCTAGGGGAAAACATAAAGCAATTGAAAATTGAATATTTGAGAGGAGTTTGGGAGATAGTACAAGAGAGTGTTTAAGCAAATGGAGAGGATGAAGTAGAATTTGACATTGATGCCCTTCCTACTAAAATAGCTAGAAAATTAGAAGCTTATGTAACAAGTCGATTGTATATATTACTTTATTTAATAATTAAGATAAGCAAAGAAAAATAAAAATGATGAAGAGGAAAAATCATTAGATAATAATTCTTCAGATTAATGAATATAAATTATTGAAGTTTGTTTTAAATTACTTTTAAATTGACCTTTATCTTTGAAATTAAATAATAATAATATAGATTAATATAGAATTTATGTAAATTCTAACTCAACTTTAAACTGCCATTTATAATCCCTTTTTAGTCAAATAAGATTGAACTCCCTTCATTTTTCTTTATTAATCTTTAGAACATTTATAGAATCCCCATAAATTAATCCAACTTAAACTTGCACCAATTCCTGCAAATAAGATCTTTGATTAATCTTTAAATATTTACATCAACAAATTCAAAAGATAAAACATTAGTAAATACAAAAAATGCCCATGCACATGAGGCTCCAAATTAAAAAGTCCAAAATACAGAAGAATCTATTTTACTTCTTTTACATTTATCAAAACATTCAAATTTCCAAATTTCATCTCCTTTTGGAGTAATATGTGAATACCATCTTAAGCCAACTAAAAATTTTCCTGTAATATTCTTAACAGTATAAAAATCAAAAGCATGAAAAATCATAATTAGTATGTATTAAAATAATGTGCTTGAAATTATTAACCCTAAAAATAGATATCTATTAATTATAATACTATCTTTTACGAAAAAAATGCACAAAATTTAAAAAATATATGAAAAAAACAAATGCCAGGATGTGCTGCTTTTGTTATATCATATTACGAGATTTCTTCGCGGTCTAATTTAATCAATACATTAACCTTATCCCATGATTGGTTTCATTTCAATACCTTCATTTTTGGAATTCATAAATAATAATTATTTTAAACTAATATATTAAGAATTTTAATGTTAAATATTACATTTCTATGAAATTATATTTATTTACCTATTAATCATATTATAAATATATAATATTTGCAAACGTTATTAAAAATATTCCCAAGTTAATTTTATTAATTTGTCATATCTAATGATTTGATTAACAACTATTTAAATTAACTTATTATTATAATATATTAATTATAAGCTATGTTCATCCCTTTCTAAACATAAAATACAATTTAATTAAATCAATATTTGTAATTTAATCATACTGGATTAAATATAGCAAAACAACCAAATTATTATAGCTAGCTTATTATAATTTATCAGGCTTATGATATTTAGGATTTAATACTAAATCAGAAAGTAGGATGACCCTATTTAGATATTTAATAAATTGTAAGATAAATATATAGAATTTTTAGATAAATAAGATTAATAATTACAATTAGAGTTGGAATTTAATTATTATTCTCAATTTTTTATAAATTCTAAATTTGATATTTAATTAAATGGGAAATACATGTTAATTTTCAAAGATTGATAAATAACATTAAAGAATTAGATTGATAGGAGTAGAATGTTAATAATTTCCTAATAAATAAACTAAACTAGAAAATTATTCATATAATATACAAGATAATATTGATAATTTTGAAGAAGAATTTTATAATAAAGACTTTGAATTTGATATACATAATGAAAAGGTTTATGAACATGAATAAATCAATAAAAACGTTGAAGATGATAAGCCAATTTTACTAAATTCTCTTGTAATTCTTGAAGAAAAATAAACAAAGACTCAATTTGGTAGTTATAATTAAATGGCAAGTGAAGCTTTCGTAAATTGTATTAAACAGAGATTGTCAATAGGAAATTAAAAATTTGATAGATTTAGGGAAAATGTTTAACAACAAAAACATCTGAATTCGATTTAACATTTATCTCATACATATGGAAGAACTTAATTTAAAGTTACAGATAATGATTCTATTACTTAAAACTCAAGTAGAATCTGTAAATCAACAAGAGGTTCTAAAAGTACTTTTTAAAGTAGTTTCTCTTTAAACCAAAAATCAAATATAAAACAGATTTCGTCCAAATAGGTTTGTAACATTAAAATCGTATATTTATGAGATTAATACATAATTATTTTTGAATAAGTGATTTTAAATAGTTAATAAATATTATAAGATAAGATTTATCTTTTTAGTTTCTTACTTAACCTTATGTATAAATTCTTGGCTCTAAATAATTCAAATTATTTGAATATGATTAGAATAAAAATTGATAAAATAATTGAATATTAAAATCATATATACTATTTAAATTAAAATACTTGAATATATATGCATTTAGATATAGATAGATAAGAATTAATGTTACAAAGTGTATTAGTTAAAATATGAATATCAAAAATCATTGTGTTTTTGGTGAAATCTGTTAGGCAAATACCTTGAATTGATTGCAGAGTGTGGACTCAAAGATGTATTAGTTACATTATGAAGAATATTGTATTTGGATGAAGAATTAGATTATTTAGATATAGCACTTCTTTATCTTGCTTCAGATTGTTGACATATTGACTTTAATTTATTTTTGATATTAGATGTAGAATTTTATTATTATTGTATATTTTATTGTTATTATTATTATGATTTATTTAATGGACTTTTCTCTAATAAATTTGAATTTGAATAAGTGTTTTTCAAAAATTAACTACTTCTGTATTATTTAATACTTTATGCACTTTTTTATTCAATTAATTACTTAAAGCTTTTTTATTATTTTTTGAGTGCAAGTTCTTCAACAATTTTCTTTTATTTATTAACTAAGGTTATGATTCTTGAATAATCCATTTTTTTATATAAAACATCTCTGTATGTAGAAATAGGATATTACTTATCATCTTATAATTAAAGTATTATAGATCCATGATAAGTAATTTCTTCTTTGATATTTCGATATTCTTTAAAATAAGAATGTTTTAAGCATTCTTCAATGCTTAATCTTTTAGTAGGATCAAATTGGAGTAATTTAGAAATGATATCTAATTCATCTTTGGAACAACTAAGTAATGAATTTAGTTTTTGTTTAGATGATCTAAATTAATTTTGAAATATTTGTGATTATCCACCCATTGCAAGTATTTCTTATTAATTTGGACTTCCAAGAATATCAACAATCTTTTCAAGTTGATTTATTGTACTGTTTCCTGAAAACAATGCTTTTCCTAATATCATTTCTCCCATAAGACAACCAACAGACCATAAGTCGATACCATAAGAATATGATTTAGAACCTAGAAGAATTTCAGGAGCTCTGAACCATCTTGTAGCCACATAATCAGTTAAAATATCGGAATCATGTGATCCAACCATGCGTGCTAGACCAAAGTCTGCCAATTTAATTTAGCATTCAGAATCGATCAAAATATTTGCAGGTTTTAGATCACTAGATGTAAATATGAAAAAATTACCGATGTATCATTCCTGCTGAATGAATATATTTCAATGCTTTAATTAATTAATATGTAATGTATCGACGATGCTCTGCTTATAATATATTAGCTCTTATTGCAATATGTAAATCTGTTTCCATATATTCAAATACAATATAGAGATCAATTTTGTTATTAGCAGGATAGGTTTCTATAATGGAGACTATGTTAGGATGCTTCAGCTATTTAAGGAATGTAACCTATTACATATTGAGAATATAATTATACTTCTCTATATGTACGCTGAGCATCAGTAGGATTATTGAATGCATCAAACACTTTTTTGAGTGCAACTATTTTGAGAGTTTTAAGATCTTTGGCTTTCCATACAATACCATAGGCTCCTTTACCAATACGTTAGATGATCTCATATTTTTTGAGAATATGTTCATCAATATTTTCACTCATTATTATTTATAATGTTATAATTCAGTATCAGCAAGATAGTACTTTTCTTACATTTAATGATATTTCTAATTAAGTTCAATGAACTTTTGTTTCCAAGCATTTACTTCATTCTAAAGTAAAGTTACTTTACTCTCTTATGTCAAGATTTATTATTATTATTATTGAATTATTTCATTTAGATGAGATATTTATTATGTTTTTGGATCTATTTGCATAGAATATTTTCTGTCATTGTTGATATTTTTGGAATCTGAAGGCATTGATGGAATGTCTTCAGTACTGGCCATTCGAGATCTCATGTACAAAGGAGGATTATGGATTACATATTTTGTGGGAGAGTATTATTTTGTAGGAGATGGCATTCGAACTTCTCTAGTTTTAACGAAGGCAGGCTTCATTAATAATATTTATTACCACTCGAGACATTCCAGGCATACTCACTCTTTAAGGAGACAATCTTTATAGTTGTTAATATTATGATGGGCTTAACATATATAATAAATAAAAATTAATAAATTTAATTTTATAAAATAATATTACACAATATTCAATCCACAAATAATGGAACCATTACTATCGTAATTGTAGAATATAATTTAATTAATATATGAATTGATGGCCCTGCTGTGTCCTTACATGGATCTCCAACTGTATCCTAAAATATAGAAATCATTCAAAATTACTCCTGTAACAGCTGCTTTATGAGTTTCACTTCCTTTCCCTCCTAGTTCTCCTGTCTCTACATACTTTTTACTATTATCCCAAGCACCTCCTGCATTATTTAAAAATAAAGCTTATAGAATTCCAGTACAAGTAGAGAACATCAAAAAAGCACAAATAGCTTTAGCTGGTAATAATTCTTACATTCTCACAACATTAATTGCTCTTAATGTGATACCCAAAATTAATGGAGTTAAAACACTTAATAATCCAGGTTTGATCATTTCCCTTAATCCAGCTTTAGTAACAATCTCAACACATTATTTATAATTAGGTTAAGTTGTACCTTATAATATACCTTCATTTTCTCTAAATTATCTACGAACTTCTTTAATAACATCTTATGCTGCATTTCCAACTGCTCTCAAAGCCCAACTACTAAATACAAAGACTGTACAAGCTCCTATTAAACCTGATATAAATATTTCAGGTTATGTGATATCAATATCCAATATTTTTTTAGTTGGTGATAAGAAATTAACTTCATCTATAAATGCTCTAAATAATAAGAAAGATGCTAAAGAAGCTGAACCAACTGAATATCCTTTTGCATTAGCTTTAGTAACATTTCCTACTGCATCTAATCTATCTGTAATCTATCGAACTTATTCATCACAACCACTCATTTCAACTATACCACCAGCATTATCAGCTATAGGTCCAAATGCTGCCATAGATAATATATAGACTCCAGTACAAAACATACCCATAGTTGCAATAGCAGTTCCAAATAATCCTCCAATTAATTCTCCTTAATGATTTTTGATACCACTTTACTCTCCTAAATAATATGCTCCTAATACACCAATACTTATTATTAATATTGGTATACCAGTAGATTCCATTCCAACACTTAATCCAGCTATAATGTTAGTAGCATGACCTGTTTTACTTGCTTAAGCTATTCTTTTAACAGGTTCATAATGATAATCAGTATAATATTAAGTTACTTCAATAAATAAATAAGAGACAATTATTCCAATAAGTCCACACATACCAAAATAAAGCCATGCATCTTTGTGTTATAAAGGATTTAAACAATGATGACAAATGAAAAAGAATCCAAAGAATCCAATAATCATAGCTATTCTATATCCTTTTTTCATAATACATAAAGGATCTTCAATATATTTAGTTGGTATTCCTGGTTAAGTGCGTACAAAATACATTCCAATTGTAGATGATATTATATCTAAACAATGTACTACTAAAGGAAAAAGCATAAAAGTAACTTTATAATTGATATGAAGATTAGCTTCATGTGTTAATGTAGCTCCTAATATCATAGCACTCAAAATTTCAGCAGTAATAGATTCAAATAAATCAGCACTTTAACCAGCACAATCTCCAACATTATCACCAACAAGATCAGCAATTACAGCAGGATTTCTAGGATCATCTTCAGGAATATCATTTTCTATTTTTCCTATTAAATCAGCACCAACATCAGCAGCTTTTGTATATATACCACCTCCTAATTATGCAAACATAGCTACAAATGAAGCACCAAATCCATATCCAATTAATAATAATGGTATTTTATCTATTTATTCATTTAATTTTTATTGATCTGTTATTGTTATATAACAATAAAAATATATTACTAAAAATAATACACTTATTCCAAATATTGCTAAAGCTATATTAATTACAGCAGCAAAATAACCCCCTCTAAATGATAATTAAATAGCTTTATTATAACAAGTTCTAGCAGCACTTGCAACTCTAGAATTAGCTTTTATGCTAACCCACATTCCTGCAAATCCTGCAAATCCAGAACAGAATGCACCAAATAAAAAAGATCCTCCTTCTAATAGTCCAATAATTAATCCTCCAACTGGAATCTCATCTTTCTCTAATTCACCTGATCCTTTTTACCAATATACAAGAAATATTAACAATGCAAATATTAAACTTAAATTGAAGATTGTACCATATTATGCTTTAAAAAAGCCTTCTGCTCCCTCTTCTATTGATAAGGCTATTTTTTTCATTTCTTTATTACCCTTTTTATTTACATTCAAATCTTACATCATCATGTTTAAGAATTTGATCCAAAATACATGTCGCAAAGATTATTGTAATAATTGATATATGCAATACAGTACTAATGAATTGTATTAAATATGAAAAACCTAATATCTAAACAAATATTAATCAAATCATTACTTATAATAATATGCATGTTCCCAAAGGACTTATAAGAAATATTATTCCCTTGATATCTAAATGGTCGAATTAAATAAATTTGATGAATTGTTCATTTTCAGGATTCTACACGCCTAATAATTCATATTATGGTTTCTTTTAGGGTAACATCTAAACGTGTATAAATTATTTAATATATGTTATTCTTCATTTTAATCAATTTGATCTTTGCATGTGAATATGAATCAACGTATGCAAATATCACTAACATCAATTCCCTCATTCCAATCAATCACATTATCTAATAATTAACCCAAACTTAAACTTTATAAGACACACTAGAATTAACCAATATTACTATTTATACATAGCATATCAATCATTCATACACTAATATTGGATAAATTACTATCTACCTTAAATAATCTATCTCATATAATTTCATCAATAATACATTCCAGACATTTGGATAAGCAATCCTCTAAGATGTTTAATTTCTTATGAAATTATCATTTAACACATAAACCAATACTTTTTAATCTAATTCCATATAGTACAATTTACCAACATAATTTAATTTTATTGGCTTGTTCAATTATTACCAATATTATTAATCCTTAGTAACTCTACTAACTGCTTAAATACCTCCATAACTTAATCAACTATTTAATGCCTATTAGTTTTAATTTCAGCCTATATTTCCAGATTATACCTACACTTATACTAATATAGATGATGAATCATTAATTATTGAATTTAGTTATCTATCCAATAATATTTAATATCAAAATTAAGACATTACTCTTACAGGATAATTAATAATCAATAATTACAATAATAATATATGTACCTAAACTTAATTACCTAACAATAGCAATCAATTTAAACAATTAGAAATATTTTCAACATCAATTATTTAATCAATTATTTAATATGCTTATGATTAAGATTATTTTAATATTAATTTGAGCAACAATTGGAAAAGTGATGATTTTCAATTCTTAATTGGATCATTTTAAACTATACTATATAATTTAGAGAAGATAAGTCCGATTACTCCAGTTACTGGATGGTGTAATCTTACTTAAATTCCTGTATATAATCCATTAAATATTACACTTACATATGAATGTAATTTTATTTTCTCAGAGGATCAAATAAGATTATTAACTTTAAATTATGAATTAGTTCTAAATCTTAATTTTTAATAAGTGCTATCTCAGATTGAAATTATTTGTACATCATACAAATTTTAATTTAATGACTTAATTAAATCCTTTAATGAGAAATACCCACCTAAATCACAATTTTGGTCATTAGCAGATCTATACTTAAAAACTATCTTGAATACTCATGTTAAAGATCATACTCTATTTGGTAATTAAAATTTGATAATTTATTAGGATCTGGATTTTAAACCATTCCAAGAATGAGTCCCAATATCACAATTAATAATGATTATTTGATGATTTTTGAAAATGATTGATATCATTTAATAAGTATTTTATTATCAACTTTATATTATTATTGTTTATAACTTGTAAATAATAATTTAATTACTATATATTTTTTATTAAATACAGTAATTACACTATATTCGAATAAATTATAAATAAATATTTACTATTTTTATGGATAATTTAAACATTAAGGTGTTAAGAATAAAATGACAATATTTATTAATTACTATACAATAGTAATTATCACCACTTAATTTGGATATCTCAAGAAAGATAAATATTGTTTTAAAGTAATAAAATAATGAGTCTGAATGAATATAGACTTTTTTATAAACAAAACAAAAATTACTATTTTTGAATCAACTATTTCTATATTACCTTAGATCCAAATCAATATTATTAAAATTCAATCAATTCATTTAATCTAAAGAATTTATTTAAATAAAATTAGAATAATGTTTTGGAAATAGCTTTTAAAATTAATAATTGGTGCTTACTTGAATAAAAACAACATTTAGTTTATTTCAAAAGAAAATTTCTTGATAAGGTAAATAATTTTAAGGCCAACAATTAAATTAAATTATTTTTTATTTTAATTATGTAATGATGATCAACTAGAATGAAGAAAAACCCAAATATTTTACAAGTTTTCGAATGATTTAACTCCAAATTATCTTTAAAAATTTGATATTTACATTTTCTTTATATTATATAAATTTACCAATAAATATATTTTCACTTTTTTTATTAGAATCTAATTGTGAAGTATTCAAATGAGAAATAAAAAAAATCAAACTAATAATCTTTGATTGTAAATTTATACATATTATAGTAATTATTAATCAGAAAATATTATAATCAATAATATGATCATAACATATTTAATTATAATCAGTATTTATGATTCTAATCATAAAGAATTCACTGTAATTTTCATAATTTAAATCATATCAAATATGTTTCAATTATCTCGCTATATAGAAATTAAACTTGGCTATATTGATTCTGAGTTTATGGTTTATTTCGCAAAAGAAAGTTCAACTAAAAGACCTGTTCAATTAAAAATTTCAAATTTCCATAATTCTCATTACAAATAGCACTCTTTAGGAGTAGAAGTGAAAATACTTCTTGGATTAAAAGGAATAATAGGAATCCCGGAGATCATTGATTATGGATATACATCAACATCAAAGTAACCATTATTTTATATTAATAAAGATTCTACTTAGTGTCTGAATAAACAGGGCATAATTTGTAATAATATATTGATGCAAAAAAGTAACTAGGTTCAACCACTATAATTTATATTGGACAATAACTTCTTGGAATATTAGAAAGAATTCATGCTCTGAAGGTTTATCATACAAACCTAAGTCCTTAAAATATTTCTATCTTAAAAAATCAAGTTTATTTACATGGATTTTATTTCAATCACTTGGATGAGAGAGAAAAAGTATTATATAAAGATAAGAAGTTCATGAGTAGATCATAAAATAATGGTCGTTCTATCACATCTAAAGATGATTTAGAGAGCTTAGGATATTTACTCATGCATTTAGTTGATTGTAATTATTTTTAAATATTTATCAGACGAACTTAATTATAAATCGAATGGAAATTACGAATCAAATTAAAGTAAGATCTTTTTTAGAAATTACTTTGAATTGCTTTCTAAATTATCATCCACTAGTCCTCAGCCATATCTTCATTTAAAAAAAATAATTTATAGAATTATTACTTAATGTCTAAGTAGTGGGAATAAAATTAAAATTTAATAAGTTTCAAAGTAGTTAGCCTAGAAATAAAATAGAAATTAAACAAATAAATTAAGCATAATTAAAGAGGATGATTTAGAAAATATAGTATCCAAAGATTATGTGAAAATTAATGTTTCTACACTATTTGATGATAAAATGAATTCTTCTATAGAATTGTAGAATTAAACATGTGAGATCTCAGAAGAATAATGTTAACTTTCAGAAATGATTTAAAATTTACACAACTAAAGTATTAGAGCAAGATCGATTGCTTCACTTTGCCAATATAAATAATGAACTTAACTAACTATATTCATTATCTAAATTATTTATAATTATATTTTATCAGTAATTATAGAGAATTAATGGAAACTTCATTCAAAGTCATCCATTAGTGATCTCATTTGCTATTTTATATTAATAATTTAATACATCTGCTACTTGTGATTTATAAAAAAGTAATGAACTAGTATTCACTGATTTATTAATGACCTTAGATTAATTCTTAACAAATGAATTAGAAACGATAGATTTTACTTCACTCTTATTGTCATTGATTTCTAAATTGATATTGCTTTGATTATCACTTTAACTTTTTTTTTATTTATTTGAGCTTTGTGATTTTTATTTTTAATTAGATTACTCTAAAATCAATTTTGAATTTTCTTTAGATTCATTATATTTTTAACTTTCTTCTTATTCATAATCATTTTATTAATATTATTATTCTTCTTATTAATTTTATTCTTCTTATTAATCTTATTAATCTTATTCTTCTTAATTTTCTTATTAATCTTATTCTTCTTCATCTAATTTTTTATTTTTTACTGATTCATTTTATTCTTCTTATTAACTATTATTATCTTCCTACTCTTCCTATTCTTCATTTTAATTATTATTTTCTTATTAATTATCATTCATATCTGGCCATTAATCATTAGGTTCATCTTCTTTTACAGAGGGGGCTGGCTTACATTTATGTTATTTCTAGATGCCTTTTTTTAAATTATTTTCCTCTGTTATCCAATTTTATAATTCATCTCTCTTCTTTTTTGCAATTTCCTTTAAATCAGTTTTCTTAAATATATGTTTTGGTTTAGTTTTATCAATATATTTTGCTTTTAATTCTAAAGTTTTGATTTTAATAGATGGTGGAGTTGGTTTAGCTAATTCTTTTTTTTAGGCTGCTTCTACTTAACATTTGATTTAAGAAGATGGAAAGTATTCCCAACCAGGATTTTTAGAATGATGATTAGGAGCATGGTTTACAATAATATTTTTTAAGTCTGCACTTCTCATAGTTATAATATGTAAATAATTAATTTTTATATTAAATTTATATATATATATATATATGTTTGATTTCTAAATCAATCTTGTTATAATTATTATTATAATTATTGTTATTATTATTATGAAAATTGATTGTCTTCTTCACCCTAATGTAAAAACTATATATTCTTACCACTTCTGTATTAAGAGGTGTATCACTAACCATATGGTTATTTTAAGTTGTAACTTCATATTTATTAGGATTATGAGGAGCTTTTTCAGTTGGTGATGCAAATTACATGTCTGCTAATGCTGATTTCAATTGATCAAATTTCTATTTTTAATCTTCATCTTCTTATGTTTAATTTAATTATTGAGTCTCTTCTCTATTTAAATAAATATAATATTTATACTCTTATTAAGCAGGTTATTCAACTGGAAAGAGTGGTTTAGTACCATCAGGATTCCATGGACCTATATTTAATGAAAGAGCATCTGTATTTTCACATTTAGAATTTCCACCCAAAAAATCAGGTAAATTATCTATATCAATGTGTTTTAATAATTCATCTTTATAACTTGAACCCAAAATTGTTATTTTATTTTTAGTTTTTTCATCTAACCATATTTTAATCATTGCCCAAATACCAGTAAACATCATAGGAGCATTTACAATATACATTCTAATAAATTTAATTTGATATCTACTTTCCTAATATTTCAGGATAATTATTTTAACCAACATTTGATGCTAATTAAATGAAATTATAGACTTATTTAGAAACCATCTTCATTGATCCACCTTTAAGATCCAAAATTGTAAATGTTTAATCAATTCTTGTACCTTTAGCTTAAGAACATGCTGGAAATATTCTTTTAAGTAATAATTCATATGATTGAATATAATATTTGATTAATCTTTATTCTGAAGTAATTTCAAATAGTTTATTTAATTATAACATTCCAATTCTTTCAATATAGATTGGTCTTCCCTTTAATAATTTAGAAATTCAATACTATTTTATCTGTTTTGTGATAACCATGAGGATAGTGAGTTCTTACTTATGGTAATTCTTCAAACATATATGTCTAAGATTATTTAAATATTACCATAATATTATCAACATCATTTTCTTTACGCCATTTAATAAAGTCATTAAACATAATTTATGTTTTGTTAATATCAAATTTCCTTGCCCTTAGAAATCTTAAGATATAAGGATCATCGTAAACTTTATCACTCAATCCCATTCCATTAACAATGTTTCTGAATTCAGCCAAAGCCTTTAATTAAGTTTGATTACAATCACCAGGAAATCTAAAATTAATATCAAACAACTAATTACCCTGTATAATCTTTATCCTTTTTGCTCATAATTTAAAGATTTAAAATTATTTGTAATATAAGAATATATTTATTATTAATATGTGTTGATCAATATATACTAAATCATAATCAAGCCTTAGCGAATTTCCAGATACCATTTCCTTTGTGTTCCACTCCAACAAGACTGGCAGAATTATAGAGGGATGTCCACAAATTTTTGGCATCTTAATTGTACAAATCGCCAATAACTTATTTTACATAGACATTAGCTTCCTATAAATAATAGATTGATAATATACTCTAGCATTATAATGAGGTAATTCAGAAAAGACATGATGAACAACATGAGTAGTACCAATTTCGAAATGTAAAGCATCAATCCAAAGAGGATAATTTCTATCAATTGTACATAAAGCACCTAATAATAATTATATTAATATACCTTTTAACCATGTCCAAGCAGTTTCATCAAAATGAGGAACATCAATATCAGTGTGTTATAAGAAAGTGATAATAGTCAACCACATATTGACTACTAAATAAGGACCAATATATAAAGCCATAACTTCAGCAAATGAGGTTGCTTAATACCATTTATAAAGTCCATAAATAACTAAACATAATCCAAGATTTGATGCAGTAACTTTGACTAACATTTTGGGTGGGAATAATTTATTGGGTACTATAAAATGACTAGTAAATCCTCTTGCTGATCCTCCTGTGACACCAAGTAAAAGATAAAGAGGCCATCCCAAAACTGCTATATTAAAGATCTAAACACAAGCAAAAGATTCCACTCCCAAAATATCTTTCATTTTTTAATATATTTTTCCCATCTTTGAATCAATAATGACTGGATTATGTGTTTCACCTTCTGTTAAATGATTGGTCTTTGCATGATGAAGAGCATGAGAATGTTACCATGAATAATAAGGCACCAACAATGCTTCATGTAATATGAAACCTAAAACATCATTCAACCATCTAATATCAGAGAATGCAAAATGTCCACATTCATGACCAAGAACCCCTAAATTTTATTAATTATCTTACATATTCCTGTAGCCACAGTTCCTGTTAGGAAAGCATATGCCACCCAAATTGGTAGAGCCAACCAAGTCAAGGGTATATAATTATAAGCTAAATATGTTAGTAATAATGTGCAACTAACAGCTTAACCTACAGAAACTAAGAAACGAAACTCATTCTTTTAAAATAAATGTTAAGGGATTGCCTTTCTGATTTCTATTATATTTTTAATACTATTATTATACATCCAACTGTGATTTCAAGGTCCTTTTTACTCATTGTTTTTTAAAATCTTAATTTTATTTATGGATTAAAATATTTATTTTAAGAAATTTAAACATTCTGAACTCAATTATCAATCTAACTTCTTCAATATTGTGATTACTCTAACCTCACAATTAGATTTCTTTTATAATCTATAATATTAATTAATCTCCATGAATTAATATTAGGACATGAATGAAGAACAATAAGCATAAGGAGAAGAACCATAAGAACAAGTCTTCCCCCAATAATAAAACGAAATATAAGATATAGAAAATACTAATGAAAAATTTTGTTGTGGTTTACTAAACAGAAGCGATCACATCTTAATTAAAGTTTTAAAACTTATTATTGCTATTCCTCTCCTGCCTTTAGTCATTATATGGAAAATACTCCATTGCACAACTATTTTATTATATAATTGTTGTACCAATCAACTTTATCATTTTTTGCTTTATATTTTAGGAAAAATTGCTTAATTTTTATAGTAACTATGGCTTTTACTTTTAATATTTTGTCATTATATGTACTCCTGTTTTACTTTTATATGTAATAAATTACTTGATGTAATATATTGTATAGGCAGATGCTCTAAATAAATTCTAGACTGGTATGCAATATTTGTCGTTAATGTTATATTCAAATTTGCTCATTTGAAATCAATCATCTAAGAATTCACTTCCTTTATTACAATCCCTTTAACTTTGAAAATTATTCTACCTTTATCTATGTGTTTTTATCATAAAATCTACACCCCCACCAAAACTGTTATAATTTACATAATAGAAAAATTATTTCACATTATTAAAATAACTACACTAACTATTTTTTATTTTACAGTAGACTATATCCTTAAACCAATTTATAAATATATTATATTGAACTTTTTAAAATTTTTCGTATTTCTCTTAGTAGATGTCTTTTATAAAATAATTATAATAAATTTCTGCAAAGGAATGAAATGGTCAATAATTAACTTTTATACTTATATATTAGTTAATTTTTATAAATATTTAATAGTTAAATTTTTGATTGAAATTGTGTTAACTTATTCATTCAAAGCAATAAAGTTATTTTTAATTGACTTTTTATATAAACTAATAATTATTCCAATTTGTAAAATAATCAAATGGATGTTAATAGATTTTCTTTATTAAATTATCATCATAAAATTATACTAATGTTTAAGATTCATAATTGTTGATGTTATAAATAAAATAATAGTTAAAATTACTGAATTCATATATTTTTAAATCTGTGTAAATTTGTATAGATGTTTATCTTGGATTATAATAAATATCATTTATGAAATGATTCTAACAAATATTTTTTTATATATTTTGAAACCTTTATTCAATATGCTTGTATCTATGATAAGAATCATATCTAATAGTATTTATTAATATTTATTATTACCATTATGGAATATGTGTAAATATCTTTTTAATGTAATATCATATATTATAATTAGGGTTTAATAAAAATAATAGGCATAATTGTATCATTTATTTATTTTTAACTGTTGACTCCAATTTGGAATTTAATTGTCAGTATAACAAAGGGGCTTATAAATTTAATAAAGAAGCTATTTTCAGCTGCAAGATAATTATCAATAGATATATGGGAATCCATTAGAAATTTGTTTAGAAGACTCAGAAATATAATATGATGAGGAATTTTTCTATAATTATTTATTGTAATATAATTCATATCAAAATAAATTGTTTTCCTCAACAAAGCACGTAACAACTTCTATTTTGGTGGCTATGATGTTTTAAACATCTCTAATTATGGCAATTTATTTATCTCTTTCAATGGTATTTTATTAATATTATAATTCGTATTCTTAGCATTATTGATTTCTTTATTAATTACCATTCTTAGCAGCATTGAATTCCTAATAATTACATAATATAATACAGCATGAGCATCTCTACTTCTCTTATCTTGAATGTCTCTATTTCTAATTGTCTCTTATAATGCTTCCTCATCACTTGCTTTTTCTCTAGTCAAACTTTCAATAGCATTAAAAATAGCTGCCAAAATAGTGTCAGTGTCCTAAGTATAATAAATATAAGTATCATACTCTAGCATTCTTAGCTTCAGCTTCTTCTTCAGCTTAAATACTCTCTTTAATAGAATCTCTAATGGCTTCCATTTTTTCAATTAAAGTTTAAACTGCAGTTGGTTCTAAGGTGGATGTCAAAGCAACCATAGCAGTAATTGGATTTTCTTCTCCAATTTTAGCCAATTGAACTAAAGCTTCGTTAATAGCTTCTTCTTCAATGAAGGAACCAGCTTTATGAGCTGCAGCTACATCCCAAACTTAATGGAGTTTTGGCAAGATGACTTCAAAAGCTTAAACCATCTCCTTCATTTAAGTGGTTCTGGTTGAGAAATCTAAGTTGTCTTATCTTCTAATATCTCTTAAGGTATCATCTTTAGCTTAAAAGACTTTAATTTATCTGGCCTTTTCATTGATTTCAGCTTAATAGACAGCTATGGCTTCATTCAATCTTTTAGCTTTGAATTCGGCATCCTTAATTTCATTGATTGACAAACTAATTCTTTGACTATAATTTTAAAGATCTTTTTTGCATTATGATCCAATTTGAGCTCTTTCATTATCAGCATCTATTTATTTCCCCTTGAATAGAGTATATAATTACTTCAAGATCACCTTTCAAATCATTCAATAATTTGCTAACGGCACTTAATGATTCATTGCCTCTTAATTAAAGAGCAATAGTTTAAAGAATCTTAGATCCAAGTGGATGATCTTAAATTTCTTCTAATTTTCCATAAGCTGGATCATCAGAGAGTGCTAGTTTTTTATGGCCTTTTTATTAATCATAAAATAGTACTTTTTTCAAATGCTGAATGTTCTTCATCTTAGTTATGTTTTTTAGACAAAACTTGATTTGAAAGGAGACACAGAACTAATGTTATGGCTACTAAACTTTTCATTATTTTAATAAATAAATCGTTTTTACTAATTTGCTTTATTAAATAAAAATTCAATTATTATTAAATTAAGTAATTTAAAAAGTGAATAAAATGAAAATCAATTTTTTATCATTTAAACATCAGTCAAAGGTCTCGTATTTTGAGATTTGAAAGTAGTTCTAGTCTTGATAGTAGGATTGTCATATGTATTACATTATTATTTGAGTGATCCATAATTTTATTGAAAATATTTAAGAAATTTGCTTTAATTTTGCATCATATCATCAATTTACAATGAATTGATATATAAATCACTATTTTTTTAAGAATTCTTTCTTCTTAAAGGTGAAGTTCCTAAAGAGGAATTAAAACCAATCTATTTAACAGGAGTTGATTATATAGAATTATTGCGAGTATAAAATTTAGTCCCTAATGATTATTATTCATAGTTCTTCTTTGAGAATATTGGATGGATTAGTTTTGAATCCTGTTTGACTAATTTGAGTTTAGGTTAATTATTAATATTGTTAAATTTATTATCTTATTGTTTTGGTTATTACAATTATTATTAACCCATCTGATTTGAAAATGCTATAGTTTTATCTTAAGGAGATGGTTAGTTAATATTAAGGTTTGTTTAATCTATTCTATCTCCAACTTATTCGCAATTATCTGTTCTGAAATTCTCTTTGTTTCCAAAAGTAACTAAGACTTTCTTTTAAGGGACATTATTATCATTAAATCCTATTTGTATTTTGTTTAGTTTGAGTTTTGGGATAACTAATTCCTAATGATATTTATCTAAAAATTGATGATTTTTCTATAAACAATTCTGATTAGAATTCTCAAATGTATTTAATCTATTATCAAGATTCTTTAGAACAGATTTCAAGTATTGACAGTCAACTATGGGTCTTCAAATATTAATAAAAAATTACTCTTAACAGAATGACATAAAATTTATTTAAATTATAAAGAGTATATAAATTTATAAAATAATTCATTAATTTATACTAGGAAACTTGATTTATGTTTTAGGTTGTTTCTCTTCAAATCTATTCTTAGGAACTATTTTCATGATTCCATTTATAACTAATGAATTTAATTGTCTTTAATATTATGTACAAATTCTCACCTGAATTCTTTTTCATCATGATATCCTGGACATTTATCTCTTATGCAATTTTACTAATTACATTCAAAGGTTTTATACATATAAGGATGAAAATAAAGTTCAAAAATAGAATGACAAAATGAACATTCATTAGAACAACTCTTATTTTATATCCAATTTGGACACTATTAAGGTTAATAATTGACATTTTAAACCTTTCTACGTTTATCATTCTCATTATGATAATAATCACAAGTTGACCTAATTAAATTATAGATTACTAAATTATGATTAAAAAGTGTATATGGACAAGGAATAGTTTTGTAATGAAACATAAAATAATCTTGATCATGTTAATAAAGATGGATCAATTCACATTTAATATCCTTTTCAAAATGAGCATAAGGACAATACATACCAAAACAACAATTTTCTGGTTTAGGACAAAACAATTTTCGATAATTGTCTTCTTAATATAACAATTCATATTGATTATGTGCTTTACTACAACTATAACCATGAGGACATTCTTTTTATTCTACTTTATAAGAACATAATTCTGCTTTATAATATGTTCCTGGTCTTCTTAAATCATCTTATGAATGGAAATATGGACATTATTTATGATTATGTTCACATTATCTTTAACAAGGACGTATTTTAAATACTGCCAAATCTAAATCAAAACTTGTTCCTTCTTCTTATAAACATCTCTTCAAACAATGTGCTTTCTATTCAAATTAACCTATTCATTATTATAAATACTAGATTGTTTTATCTTCTTATTTTCACAAGGAGGTTTAGGATTAATCATACTCAACATTCCCTTACAAATTGAAGGATTATGTTTTTATTCTTAGAAATTGCTCAATGATAAATGAGAAAATTGAGTCTCAAATTAATTAATCTTAGGAAAACGACTTGGTGTTTGCTGACCCTTCATTATAGATTTTCCAATTTCTTGCTTAATAAAATAATTATGAATAAATTTATTCGCAAAAACTCATTAAATACATAAGCTCTTAAAGAATAAGAGAATAAAAAACTCAAATAATACATTCTTTAAATGGAACAAGAACCATCCCTTTATGAAACTTTGACATAAGAGTAAATATTTGGTATATTATGCATCATCCTTACAAAATCATCTTATCATAGAACTTAATCAGAAATTGAAATACTTAAAAAAGCCACTATTCATATAGACTATTTCTAAAAATTGATTGAAAAAAATTAAGGTCCTTTATTATGGGAAAGATGTCTTAGAAAAATGAGTTATACATATCTTTCTTATGGTTAAACATTATTTCGAGAAGGTATTTACTAATTTCATTTTAAGGTGATGTTGGTACTACCTTCTATATTATTTTATAAGGAAGGGTATCTATCCATAAAAGATTATTAGTTTAAGATTAATTTGAAGATAAAGAATTAATCTAATTATAAGATGGATAAGGTTTTGGGGAATTAGCACTTGAGAATAATGAACCACGTTCAGCCTCTGTTAAAGCCATACTTCCAACTCATTTAGCAGTCTTAGAAGCTGAAGATTATATGGTTATCAAAAAAACTGTGGTAATCCTAAATTATTCAAAATAAGATTAACCAATAAAGATAAATGTATTTTGAAGAGTTTGCTAAATTGAGTATTTTCAGAGATTGGAAGTTTATGAGCATTAAATCATTATTTGATGTAATAAAATAAAATAAATATCGACTTAATCACACTATTTACAAAGAGGGTGATCCTTCAAATGAAGTTTATTTTATATAAACTGGTTAATTTAAAGTAATATATATTTAATTATTACTGTAGGTAGTTAAAACATTAAGAATAGCATAATAACTTGAAGAGAATAATTATTAAGATGATCTATAAAAATTGAAAGATAGGTTTGCTTATTCTAAACCAAGTCTATCTAATTCAGATAAAATAGATATGCTCTATTAGAAAAAGAAATATGGAAACCTTGTTATTGGAGATAAAAAATCTTGTATGACATTAAAATTTGTTGGTGCAGGTGAGATGTTTGGAGAATTAGAAATTTTAAAATAATAGGATTTATGTAGATAATTTAGTTATATATCCACTTTTGAATCCAATACTGTATATTCTGTCTCCAAAAGAGATTTCTTAAGAGTCTTATAAAATGATCAACCCTTATTAAAAAGTTTGAATTCTTTAAATGATGATAAACTAAAATAAGCTCTAGCATAGATTTAAGCATATGAAAAGAATTTTATTGATTAAACAGACAAATAAATTGTTCTCCAAAGAACTTAAATTAAAGAATAACTTAATCCAAAATTATTAACTGATGAAGATTTGCAATCAAATGTATTAGTACGTAATAAAACTTTTGTTTCTAAAGTGAGCAGTAAAAAAAAGTAAATAGATAAAAAAATTCGAGAACTTACTTTAACATTAGAATCTCCTAAGTCTGAAATGAATTATAGTACATTACTTAAGTAATTATATAAATCTGAAAAGCATAGAAGATAAAGGACAGAATTGTAAATTGTTTTGTCTTATAAGAAAGGACCTAAAAATACTAAAAAATCAATAGAAAAAAGACCAAAAACAGAAATGTTGTCTCTTGACTCTCCTAAACTAAATGTATATATAAGTAATGTTCTATCAAAATTATTTTCATCATAGCCTATAATAAAAGAGAATTTAAATTAAGAAGAAGAGAACTATAAATAAAAATTCAATTTAAAAGAGATTAAAAAAAGCAGCGATCATATTTAAGATAGTTCTCGAAATTTATAAAAGAAATATCCAACTGAAACAACTTTAACCAGGAGAATACATTCAACAACTTCTAGATAATTATAAACAAGTCCAACTTAATCTAAATTTGGATTAATAGATAAATTTAATTCTAATTCTTTTAAATCACATCTTCCTTTTGTTTTGCAAAATAAATATTTTGGATTAACACCTAAAGAATAATGAATATAATAAATATTAATCAATGCATTTATTCCCCTAATCACTTTGTAAATTCAGTTAGTTTATTCATTAATTCTCTATTAATATTCCTCTAAGTTTATAAAGCCTATTCTTTATCTGATAAACTTTCAACCAAAGAATTAGCCTAATAATATTTTTCATTATTTTACTAATTTTTATAAAATTTATATTTCATGAGAATTGTTGTTCTTTAAAAAGTGTTTAGTTGTTAATTTCAACATATCCTATTCATAATCACATTTCAAACTAAAATTTATCATTTTTTTTTTTACTTCTTTATAGTAGCTTCCAAATTATTAATAGTAGTTTTTAATCTTTTTATTTCTTCCTACGAATTATTATTATTCTAAACAATAGGATTACCTATAATAATTTCAGATTATTTATTTGACTGAACATCACTCTAAAATTAAAAATATAATCATTACTTCAGAAGATACATCAGATTTCTCTTTCTTCTGATTAAGTTCAATCTCTTAAGATAAGCTCTCATACTTTTTTTTTAAACTATTTAATTCATTTTAAATTAATTCTTTCTCTTCTATTATAAATATGTTGTTGCTTTCAAGTTTTTTTATTTCTTTCATTAACTAATCATTTATGAGTTGCCATTATTGATTTTCTTTGATGCATTTCTCTAAATATACATAATTATACATCATTTTATTATTTTAAACTGTCAAGCTTTTCTCTATAAAACATTTCTCTTATTTCATCTTAATTTTAGTGTTCCTTATTTTTCAATTCTTCAATTTCAAGTTAGAACTTTTTATTTGTATTTTCTAATAAAATTACTTAGCTCTTTAAAACTTTAATTTCTTAAATATAAATCTATGTTTTCCCATCCAATTTATCTATCTATTATTTTTAATTCTATATTTCTTTATCCTTACTTTAAACTTATAAACTTAATTATGCTAATTATTTATCATTTGATTCAATTTTTTTGATATTTAAATTATACTATTATTAAAGCTCATTTATATTTTTTGTTAGTTTTTGTTTTATATCTTATAATTATAAAATCTCATTATCTTTTTAAATCAACTTTTATTCCTAATCAGAAAGTAGTATATATAATTAAGCTGTGTCACTTAAATGAGTTATTTTTGATTTTAATGTTTTGCTAAATTAAAAAATAGCATCTCGAACTATATTATTTGTTAAAGCTGCTAATAATTTTATATTTTAATTGAAGATTTCAATCTAATTATTATTTTTCTTTATAATCTTGAGTTAGTATTTTTCAATATTCATTATAATCTTATTTTAATCAGTTTTTAATATCAATCCATTTTCATTAGCAATTATAGTGCATATTAAAGGTAAATTAAGATCTGCAAAGGATTAGTTATCTTATGCTTGTATATTTTCCAATTTACAATTTAATTACATCTCTCCTTAATTAAATGCTTAGTTAACCTAATTTTAATATATTAATCTACTAAATCAAAGATTTTTGAATCAGCTTGCAAAAAACTAGTTTCAGCCATTAAAGGCATTCCATTATATTCAAAGTCTAAAATCGGTATTGCTTAAACCATAATTCTTAAAGGATTATTGCAGAATTTACTTAGTATCAATATCTAATATACAAGGCTAATAGAATTATCCCGATACATCCTCTATTTCCACAAAGTCTTTATCTTTGGTGATGTTATACCATTGACATTTCAATGGAATTGATTATCCCTTAAATTATCCTAAATTAAATTAATAAATTACCTTTGTTGAAAGATGCTTCTATATGTAGGAGTTCAGAATGAAGATTACCTCCTTTCAAATTAACATTGATATATGTTTCATCGATGATTGATTTTAAAGTTGACATGAAAAGAAATTAATTTATTTTATAATTTCAATCTATATATAGTTTAATTTAAAGAACTATGTTGTTAACACTTCTGATTCTTGATTAAATCTGATTAAAAATATTTAAATAGAATTGCAATGTTACCCTTATATTATAATATTTTGTTGATTTTATATAAATATTATACAGAAATAATTTGTATAAAGATTGCAATAATAAAATAAACTTTTGTTATGATAAATCAATATTTTTTCAAAAATAATGCTCATTTATAACATATAAATATCATTTTAATCAAATTCAATTAAACAATACCAAATTTTTACCATACAAATCATCATACAAAAGTTTTAAGCTAATAGTTTAGATCAATCATTTAATATTTGAAGTGAATTAATTATAAATTAATTAAATTTAATTTCAAATATAAATTGTACTAAACTTATGACTCACACTAAAGTGTTTAGCTTCATTTTTATAAAATGAATATATGAAGTAATTCAATCAAAGTAATAAATGTATAAAATTCAAAATGTTCCAAAATATTTAACTAAAAGCAAATTTCCATGAGATGAGATTAAATCCTTCAAGACCAGTTTATTAATATAAATTAGAAATTACAGATTCCTCACCAGAGAAAGTTAGTGAGGCACTTAAGAAATTTAGACCTTAACTCTAGACCTAATTGATCTTATTTATGAGTTTGAACTAGAATATTTATTCACCAAAATTAATCCAAGAAGCTGATAATGGATTAGTATTAGGCTCATTGAGTGGTAATGACACTAATCAGGACACTGCAACTCTTAAACTAGTAGGAAAAATAGAAAATAAAGCTGATCTCAATATCATAATATCAAGACTCTTTAAGTAAGTTATTAGAAGCTAATTATAAATGGTATCTGTAGGAAACAAAGGATAAAAGCTATTTTGGTCAAGTAGAGCCTAGTAATTTAAAGATTAAAATTTAGAAGTAAGAAAATGTTATTAAACAATAGATTTGGCCAGGTGTAGAATGCATTTTTAGACCAGGAGAAGGAGGAGCTTAAAATCCTACCTTAGTAATTGATTGTGCATTTAAAATGCTTAGATATAGATCTGCCTTAGAAGAATTGAATTAAACTAGAAATCCATCCTGTATTTAAGATTAAATTGTTATGACTACTTATAACAAAAAGTTTTATAAAGTTGAAGCTGTTGATGTTAATCTTAGACCAACTAGCACATTTACAAATGAAAAAGGCGAAACCATTTCTTTTGCCTAATATTATGAATAAAGATATAAGGTGAAAGTTGATGGAAATTAACCATTAATTAGAGCTACTGTGAGAAGCAAATAAGATAAAACAGAAAAAACTATTCATTTGATCCCGCAATTATGTTAATTAACTGGTTTAACAGATGCAATTAGAAATGTATTTAATTTTAGTAAAAATTTTAGGATTTTAATGCAATGAAGAATTTAGCTGTTGTAACTAAACCAGGAGCTGATTAAAGAATGAAGATGGCTTAAGAATTTGCTAATTAATTAGCAAATACTGAAATAATAAACAAAAAATCAGGAACTAAGAGATAAATATTTAAAGAATGGGGAGTAGAAATTAACCCAGGAAGTATGGATGTGCCTGCCAGAAGAATCCATCCAGGAAATATGTTAATGGGAAATGGATTAAAATTGGATCTATCAAGTCCATAAACAAATTTAGATAGATAAACATAAACCTAGATGTTTTCAACTCCTCCTCAATAACTTATTTTGGGAATCATTTACAACAAAAAAACTGGGTAATAAACTATGGATTCTTTGATGCAAAACTTTTAAGCTGCATGCAATGACTTTAAGTTTTAAGCATTCATGGCTCCTAAAGTATTTCCTATTGAATAGGACAGAGATGAGGATTTAGAAAGGGTTCTTGATGGCTTTTAGAAATAAGCCGAGGCTAATAAAGCCAAAGTTGGATTCTTATTATTCCTTTTACCTGGATAAAAAAAGAAAGCAAGATTATATAAAACTGCTAAGAAAATATCAATGCAAAAGTTTGGTTGCGCATCTTAAGTTGTTGTAGAAAAAACTCTAGCCAAAAATACAAGATCAATTGTTAATAAAATATTAATTCAACTTAATGCTAAAGTTGGAGGTACTCCTTGGGCAATTGATAGCTTACCAATTACATTTTAAAATTAGCCTACTATGATTTGTGGAACTGATTGCTTTGTTAAAAGTGGAAGAAAAAATTAATTAGCTTTCTGTAGCACTGTAGATAGAAATTTAAGTAGATATTATTCTCAAGTTGTTACTTCAGGAGAATTTAGCTAGCATCTATAACAGGTATTCAAAGCATCACTCCTGGCTTTCAAAGAATAAAATGGAATATTTCCAAAATTGGTTATTATTTATAGGGATGGTGTTGGTGATGGGTAATAAGCTGTAGTGCTTGCTAATGAATTACCATAATATAAATAAGCCTTAGAAGAATTATAAATTACGGATACTAAAATTTCACTTGTTGTCTGTAATAAAAGAGTCTCGGCTAAATTCTATACTGGTGGAAATGCAAGACCTGATAATCCTTAACCAGGAACATGTGTTGATAATCCAAAAGTTGTAGAATAATCCAACCCTAACTTTTATTTAATTTCATAAATAACCAGATAAGGAACTGTCACTCCTTCTTTATATAAGATAATTCATTCAGATCAAGCAGGTAAATTATTATTTTATTCTAGGTCTTGATGATGATATAAAAGTCTTGACATTTAAATTGTGTTGGTTATTCTATAACTTTACAGGCTCTATTAAAATCCCTGCACCTGTCAGATATGCTCACTGTCTTTGCAACTTTATAGGAGATAATTATGATGATAGAGATCAAGTAAAGTTTCTACCGCTACCAGACCTTGTTAAATAAAAAGTCCTATTTTATATTTGATTTATCAGTTCATATCAATATACATAACGTTAATAATCTTAATGGTTTAAAAAATATTATGGTGGGTTAATTAAATAAATAAATTAAACAACCATAAAATAACATGCTTTAATCATCTCAAAATTTGGTACTTTTTAATAATTCTCAAATAAAAGATATAAATTATTATAGGCCATCTTAAATTTGCTTAATCTTTATAAGAATTATGTAGTCCATAATAGATTAAGAAAAACTACAGTAAAATATGTTATCTTAAAAAACATATGATTTGAATAAATTAGTTTTCTATTGAACAATCAAAATAATAATATTTTGAAAGCAATGAAAAAGTCTTCATTAAAAATCAATTACTTAATGGTCATTATTAACTAGAATATTTATATTAATCAATTGCATTATGTTTTAAGAGCATGTTAACATAAAATTGATCTAGTATAAAAACTAATCGCACAAATGATAGTAGGATAAAATTAAGATGGTTTTTTGTATCAAAATGTATAATTGAAGGTTTTATTAATTGAAAAAAATGAAAATAGTAATTGGCAAATTTGGTAAGAGTTTGTTAAATAAAATATTTAATATATATATATATATATATTAATATTAATAT